>JAQNDB010000132.1:0-130170 GCA_029204045.2 Tillandsia leiboldiana | reverse complement strand
TTTAGCTCTGATATCTGTTAGCTGTAGTTCTTTTTGCAGTATACGCTTCGTGCCTTGCGGTGTTTGGCATAGTTGGCGGATCTGTTGCGAGCCCGGGCTCGCAGTTGTTTCGCCCCCAGTGCGTGGACGATTATGGTATCACGCGCCTAGGTTGTAGGTCATGGTGGACTCATAACACCCTAGGCCTTGTTGGTTGGACCCTAGGATGACTTTCGTGAGAGTCCCGTGATGTTTGTAGGGCGAGTCCTGATTGGTTTTTGCACCTCTCCCGCGGGACGGATGAGGTGATTGGCATGTTTATTCCCTCCTAAGTAGTGTATGTTGGCTGCAGACAACATAACGCTATGGAATGGGTGACATGCTCTAGACTTTCGCTGGATTGGGTCGAGCGTGTGTGTGCTGATTTGTGGGTTCCGTCGTGGCGAGCGGTGTCTCACCGACGCTGGGTTTGTGGACCTTTTGTGCATTCCTGTCATGGCAGTTGAGCTTGAGCGGTTGGTTTTGGGCCGGATACCCGGATTGAGGTCAGAGAACTCCGGACCCCAGATGACAGGATTGTCAGAGGGCATATCAGCGGCAGAGTGAGCAGCTAGTTGGGACGCAGTTGTCAGAGCAGTGGGCAGCCCGACTGTACTTTTTCTTCTGAGACCACCAGGATGTACCCCCCTCAGCGGCAGGGATTTTGTAGTGCCAAAGAGCGAGTGGCCCCCTCCGTGCCAATGTTTTGTGCCAAGGCACTGAGGTAGGGTGGATGGTTGACAGCAGAGAGCTGTGGGGCATGTTTGATTTAGTGAGCCAGATTTGGCAGATGAACCACCCCGACTCGTAAGATTGAGCTTGAGCCTTTGGAGGCAGAGTCGTGGTTGGGGGGTGATGGAGTGATCAATTGAGAGCCTCCCTGTGCTAGAGAGTTTATGCAGTTGTTAACTGGTGCTCCAGGTTTTCGAGGGACGAGGCACATAGGATAAGTGAGATTGGGAGATTGCACCAGGATACTCTTTAGTTTCTTTCGGTCCCTCATGTTCGGGTTTTGGACTGTGGAGGCCTCGTCGGAGTAGGCATTGTGTTTGGAGCTGGACACTGCAGTTCCTTGGATGGGGATCTGCCGCTAGAGGCGAGTTCTGGAGGGGGCGCTTGGCGCTAGGTGATGGAGGACAGATCGGCAGGCAGAGGCATTTTCGTTTTGCTTTCCTGGGTGGTGGATATCCTTGTGGATGGTTAATGTAAAGCTTACCCAAGGGAATTCTACCTTTGTGATTTATAACTTGCATATTTTGATTGTATCATATGGATTGAGGGGTGAGCTTAGAAAGGATAAGTGTATAGGATTGCATGGATTAATGGTGTTTGTCTTATGACGGTTGCAATGATGGACTTCTGAGATGTTGGGGATCGGGTGGACCCCGATGGCAGTATCAGTGTCTATATCAGAGAGCGCAACGGTAGCGTGGTTTTTGTTGTCTGCGGAGGATCGTATCTGTTGCCTCAGCGTGAGCAAGAGACAGAGGTCGTTCTCCCTTGTGATTGATTGGATATTTTCTGATGGACTAAGCGACAACCGCTTGCATCGTGTGGATGAGTTTGTGCCGCCTGGTTGGAGGGCGCCCCGGCAGTGGATCGGGTTGTTGCATGTGTGATTTCATCACAGCCTTCGGAGTTAGTGCACTTTGCTTTCCGGCATGGACTAAGGCAGAGTTATTACCACGTGCACTAGAGGTACAGAATACCATCGGTGTTATGCATGTGAAGGAGGCTTTGTGGGTTTTGTTCAGTGTCGTTGAGACCATGATTATACCTCAAACCTCTTGCTATGGGTGGCAGTTCGATGTTTTGACCCAGTGCTTGGGATTGGTTGGCACGGCACCACTGGATGGTTAAGTGCAGAGAGGTGCTGATTGTGACTTTTGCGAGGCAGACAAAGGAGGCTTGTTTTGGGGAGATTTTCGAGCACACAGGGTTTAGCGACTGTGTGAGAGGAGCTTATGGTGGCGCCGGGACCAAAGGATATTTCTATTGCTTGCGAAATCCCGGGTGTGAGTCCACTCGAGTTGATGATTATGCCGCCTGTTAGGGAGATTTTGATTGCGGTGACGTGGTTCTGGAAACCGCGCCAACCTCACATAGCACCACTTGGATTATCTGTAAGAGCTGGGAGAGTTGATCGCACCGGTGCAGGGATCTGTTGGATCGAGGTCTGTTTGACCTAGTGCCACGTCGTTGATACACGACGGTGAGAGCCCTTTGGGATTGGAGCCCAGGCAGGTCCAGTATTATTTAGAACCTTTTGAAGGAGCTATATTCCGCAGTTATTGTTTGATGCCTGCGCCAATTTGGAATTTCAACTGAGGGCTTTGTCTAATGGTGTTCAGGACACAGTGGCATTACGAGTACAGTGAAGCCAATGGATGGACTAATGCCCTGTTGCCTCTAGATTGAGGAATTCTGTGTTTCAGTTGGGCTTGAACGGTTTTGATAGCGGCTCCTCCAGGATATTTTGGTTTTACCCCCCCCTTCCTTGAGTGTAGAGTTATGTGCAGCATTTGTATATGGTGTGACAAGTCTGTGGGGAAGAAGCTTTTTGCCAAGTCGTTGTGGGGTGCAAGTTTTAGCTTCGAGAAGCATATCTTCCTCGGATTACTTTTTCTAGCCGAAGGGGCGGCGGTGGAATGCGGCCAAAGTGGAGCTATTTAAGACTGGCCGAGATCGACGGTCATTGTTGGGGTGAGGAGTTTTTGGACCGGATAGTGCCAGCAGAGCTTGATGACCGGGTGATGAGATTGGTACCAAGCGCCGATTCTAACCTAGTCATGTGGTGGAGATGGATTGTGAGTTATAGTGATACCTCCCGTAGTGGCTGTAGAGCCACCATTGGATTTTGTGAGCATCCAGTATCACCCCGACAGAGCCACTGTGGTGGCGGATGCCTGGAGCAGAAGAGCTATTGGGAGTCGAGTTGACGGTTCCATAGCTGGCACTGTGTGGGGCCATCCTTGTGTGCAGGGTTTGAGTTGAGTCCCTGAGGATCCCTTTTGATGAGAGGCCTTGCGGCTGAGCAATCCACTTAGGTGGTTAAGTGTTGAGGGCGACCGAGTGTGAACCCCTGCTTGTTTGGCCCCTTTCTGTGCAGGTGTTTGTGTGGGATGTGATTCGGTCGCTTTGGTTGAGCTGGCTCTTGGGAGTGATTTAGAGCGTGTTACTCAGGCTGTTTGTTCCTTTTCCCCCGCCTTTTGTTGGAGTTTTTGAGGTTTTTCTGCGTCTCAGCTCTGGAGTGTCATGTTTTGGACCCCTCGCCCGTGATTGACTCGTTCCTTTTGGGTCTGTGAGAGTTTGGAGTACGAGGGACGCCCGTTGCGAATTCCGACTCGTGAGGTGAGGGAATTGCGCAATCGGGCTATGCCGTACTGGTTGTTGCTGTTGTTGTTGCTGAGGAGTAATCACGGGGAGTGATAGGTGACTTGGGAGCTGGAGACGGCGGTGTTGAATTTTGACCCCTGGTTTCTGAGACTCCTTGGGAGTTGCTCTAGTTTCGAGGACGAAACTCTCTTTTAGTGGGAGGTTGTGGTGACCCGGATCTTTGCAGGGCTTCTACAGTGTGACCAGCAGCTTCTGGAAGCCTACGTGGCATGTCGGCGGTGTTCGCGCGCCAATTTGGACACAAGAGATGGACTCGGGGCTTAAAATGGATCTCGTAGGTAATCGGGGGACCCCATCGGATGTTTAGAAGAGTTTACGCGTGGAGTGGATATCAAATTAGGCTCGCGCGGAATTCGGATTAAAAATACCTTTCCGGGAGCCTCCGGCAAATTATAGGATTGGAATTTGGCAAAATGGACGCCGGATTTGGAATCAAGCGCGCGGAAAAACGGTCAAGATGGGCTAATTACTTACTGTTTTTTAGCTTGCGGGTACTGTTCATGCCCGGAACAGTATTTCCGGCGATCGCCGGCGGCGGCCGGCGGCGGCGGGCAGCGTCGGCGGGCGGCGGCGCAGCCTCGGGCAGGCGTTTGGCGGCCGGCGGGCAGGCGGCTGAGCGCGCGGGCAGGGCGCGGCGGTCCACCGCGGAGGTCGTGCACCGGGGGCGGGCCACGTGGCGCTCTCCGGTTGGCCGGTTCAGCAGGCGCGGTCCACTGAAATTGGGCCCGGGTGCACGGTAGACCGGGTGGACACGTGGCGTGAGGTGTTTGGTTCGGTGTTGTGCTCCCGGTCCACGCAACCGGTGGAGTGGGTGACCGTGCAGGTGGCCGTACGGCGGGGCAGGTGGCCGTACGGCCCGGGTCAGCCGCGACGTGCGCGGTCCACGGCGCGACGTGCGTGGTGCACGGGTTGCCGGGCCACGTGTCGCGTCGCCATTTGCGGGCGCAGGTGCACCGGGTGCAGTGGGGGCCCGGGGGAGTAGTGGACTGAGCTGTGTGGGTGGACCGGGCCGCACTGTGCGCGCCCGAAAACTTGGCGGGCCGGGCCGCACTGTGCGCGCCCGAATTCGGGCGGACCGGACCGGGCGCCCGAAAGTTGGGACACAATGGGAATTTTTCCAATTGTTTCCTCAGCCTATAAATAGGCAGCCCGAGCCCTCTTCTTTGGCTCTTTTCTCTCAGCCCTCGCACCATCTGCCCGAGCACCTTGAAGAAGACTTGTTCAACTCTTAATTCTTGATCTTCCTGCCAAGTTCTACGATTTTAGGAGCACGCATCCCGAGGTTCTGGATTTTACGGTGCGGCGCGATGTTGCTTTCTAGTGTTCTTCTTCGGCGCAGCGACAGTGTTTTGGCTCCCCTGGGCTACCCCGAGATCATTTTGCAGTGATTCTTGCGCCGACAGACTCCTAAGAGGTAGGGCTTCATCTTTCGTATTGATCGCGCTTTCCTGTTTCGAGTTTTTGGCACGGATCCCGAGGCAACACTGTGACCCTTTTTCTGTTTGGCTTTGTGGGACAGCATCGAGGTGTTTTGGCCATATCTTTGCGCACAAGCGTCAGCCGCAAACGAGCTTATACAACTTTTTCATCTACAGATCGCAAGGAACGCGCTCGTATTTTCTTGGATTTTTCTGAGATTTCATCAGAGGTGAAAATTACTGTTTTCTCAGTGAACAGTGTACAGTTTTAATACAGATTTTTGTATGAGTGTACCACCTTGTCGAATTTATATCTTGGCTTACCGAACTCAGATTTGGGCGTGCAAGCTACCGTTGCGAAGCTATCGACGCGAGGATCGCGGTGATATTTTCTGGGAATTTTCTGGGCTCTTGCTGCAGGTGAAAATTAAGCATTTCGGGACTGTTGTTGTATGTGTGTGTGAGAGCAGATTTTGGAATGTATGTGTAATAGTGGACTTTGTGTTGTGCCAGGAGAGTTACGGGTGTGCTGAACTTATTGGAGCAAGGGATTAGAGTTATCTGGTGTTTTCAGCTGTTGGGCTTTGGACAGTCAGCTTTTCAGGTGGGTGCTTTGTTCCGAGAACCGGCGGACGGTTCTCTAACTCTATATGTTAGAATTGCATGCAGGTGTAGGGTACAATACCTGGGATTGATTGGTAAGCTTAACAATGTTGATTTATGGGAATTGCAAGTTAATTATTCATATTATGACAATGGTATTAATCAGACATTTATGTTGATGATTAGTGGAAGCTTACCTAAGGCAAGGTTACCCCATATGATTAATTATCATGCCATGTTAGCATATAACCCTTTTATGAGGCTGGTTTATACAATGGGATAGGATTATGTAGTTATGTGCAGGTTCTACTCCAAGGAGTGATTATGGATCGAAAATCATGGACATGTGTGGTCATTGCTAATTCTGGCATGAGGTTTATTTTCCTTATTCTTCTTGAGGACAAATGCATGCTTGTATGGACATATGTGTTTGGACATATAGTTAGGTCATCTTTTCCTGCTGCACTACATATTGGAACTTGACTTAGGAGAAACCATGTTATTACTTTCTCCTTCTTGTTAGTCAGGCGGTCTGTGTTGCTCGGGTGCGAGCAGGGGTCTGGGGTAGTGTAGCAGGGACATTGGTGACAGGGACGGGTTGTGCTGGATTGCGGCTGGCAAGGTTTTGGCGGTGACCGCGGACTTTGGGCGGTTGACCGGAGGTCGGTTATAGTACTTTGGTTATGGACGGCAGGGTATTGCGGCAACCGCGGATATTGGGCGGTTGACCGGATATTTATTGATGTATCAGATTGGGTATTAGACTTTTCTCTAGTGGATGGAGTTTCCACTTATCATTTACTGTTATATCCGTTTAGGGATCGGGTTTCCCTTTAGTGGACGAGTTTTTCCACTTTGATCAGAGTCGTGATCCAGTCCTGCTACAGTGATACTCGACACAGAGATACTTGTGATACTGATGACAGAGTTACTTTACTCGTGTGGGTCGCTCCCCTCGAGTGCCACTCCGGAGTGTGCGACTGGACGGATCGATGCCAGTCTGTTACTTACTATTGTGTGCGATCGGACGGTTCGATGCCGATCTGTTACTTACTTTGGGATGCGACCGTACCGGTCCGAAGTCGGTCTGTATCCCGCGATTGAGATCTAGAGTTCGACAGCAGAGCAGGCGGTACCAGTGATTACTGGTCTATCGATTGGGTTTATTCAGGCAGATACTTTTTGTTACACTCGTGCCTGGGGGACCGAGTGGAGTCTAGTAGCTGTGTTTAGACCAGTGCTAGTATTGTTGGGAACCGTTCGAGGTTTGACGGTGGTCCCGTGGTCGTTGTGAGTTCTTTGACCATTGTGTGAGAGGTTGAGCATCTTGAGTCTTTCCGTTCTGAGAGAGAGAGGGCATGGATTTGACTATAGCCTGCATGAGCCACTACTCGATAGCGAGTTAGTCCGTTTGGACGCCCTACGTAATTCCTGCCCGTCAGCGGGAGGTGGTTGTAGGTGGGCGCAGGTTTGACTGGACCCGATGTGGCAGTTAGCTCGATTGGGTCGATTGAGCACCTCGTGTGCGAGTGTTGCATATCTTCATCAGAGTTTCCCCATTTGAGCATTTGGATAGAGGCATGGTAGCTGTAGAGTGTTTCCAGCTTCTTCTTTCAGTTTTACTGCATCGGTTATCTTTTGCCTCTAGTAGTCTTGGTGGGCAGATCGTCGGGCCTAGTGGCGATACCCACTGA
This sequence comes from Tillandsia leiboldiana, assembly GCA_029204045.2. Classification (NCBI taxonomy): domain Eukaryota; kingdom Viridiplantae; phylum Streptophyta; class Magnoliopsida; order Poales; family Bromeliaceae; genus Tillandsia; species Tillandsia leiboldiana. The sequence continues at coordinate 123,041 of JAQNDB010000132.1, read as the reverse complement.
GAACTCCCTTATTGCGTAGTTCTCACGCCCGTTGGGGGTTTTCCCCCTTTTGTCCTTTCTCCTCTTTGTTTTGCAGAGTCTTGGCGGGTGTTGCCGTTCTGTGGTTGCTGTGCGTGGTGAGGGAGTAGCGAGCTAGATCCAGACCCATCTTTGGAGAGTAGCGGTACCCCCTTTGGAGGAGATCTTCAGTATAGTCGGTAGATTGGTATTTATTTCCTCTTTTGAGAGACTGATGTAGTGAGGATATGATGTATTGAGAGCTTGTACACTGATGTTTTATTTGAGATATCTCCCTATTGAGCTATGAGTTTTGTACTCGAGGTTAATGTATGATTATCGTTTTTGGGAGATGGACCTTGTTGTTTTATCTTCAGTTGTACAGTGGTTGATTTTATTCTACAGTATTTTTATCTTTTAGCTCTGATATCTGTTAGCTGTAGTTCTTTTTGCAGGTAGGACGCTTCGCCTATGCGGGTTTGGCATAGGTGGCGGATCTGTTGGCGAGCCCGGGTCGCAGTTTCGACCCCGGGGCGTGACAGCATGGGTGCCATGCAAGTGCATGGGTGCACTCCTCTCACACCCAGGAAGATTTCTGGGTAGGTGGCCGGCGCTGGGGAGGCTCGTCGGCGCCGGAGCAAGGAGCTCGGCCGAAGTGCAAAAATCCCGAAATTTAGGGTTTGGATCTGCCATCGATTGGCTTGATCAAACTCCACCAAATTTGGTGGAGATGATCACTATATTCTACAGTAAAAACCCATCATTTTGGTTTCCACTCTAGTCCACTGGTTGTGGAGAACGGCCGCGGCGGAGCAATCCTAGGTTTCCGGCGAGAAATTTCTCCCGCCGGCCAACCACTGTGCATGGGGAGCTCGGGCTTGGCAAAAAGCATTCCTAGGTCCGAGTTAGGCTACTGCTAAGGGTCCGGGGTGCATACAATCAATGGTTTGGGAAAACTCACCTTGTCGGATTCGGGGAAGATAGGAAGAAGCCGGGTTCCTTCTTCTTCTTCCTCGTGCGACCACGGTAAGCTTCCGGGATGGTCCTCCAGTCACAAGGATCACCACAGGAGCTCCAAAACCCAACCTTGTTCAACTTGGTTCCAACCTCTTCTCTTCACTCTCCCTCGGATTATCTCTCATGGAGAGGATGACTCCCCGGCCTCCAGCACTAAGGCCTTTTGAGGATTTATTCTTGGGAGTTAGAAATCCCAATAGCCTTCCTCGTGTAACCCCCCACGAGGAAGCCCAAGAGCCAAAGGTTGCTATGTACAAAATGCCATTTAGCCCCTATACCTTGTGCCTCTAACATCTAGGTCCCTGCTTTAGGTCATAATTGCACCCAGAACCCCAACCTATAAGCCTCATTTAATTTGGTACATAAAATATTAGGGTTTCTTCCAAAATACCTCTATTTTCGACACTTTTCACGCTTTTTGAGGCACTCGAGTCGCCGAAACTGAAAATGGACTTTGTCACGACGTCCGGCTCGTCGAGACCTGTCAGGTAGCGTGTTTGTTTGGTTTGTTCGACGCTCGGATTAAAAGTCGTTCCATAAAGTTCGTCGAATTATCGCGCGTGGCACGCACTTCGATGCACCCGGGTCGCCAAACGCGAAATCCGTCAGTGCCATTGCGCTCAGAACGTCGAAATTAGTTAGGATCCATTACTCATACTCCTATGTTAAAATCCCAGATAGTAGTTTGGCCGTTAGTGCTTGCGAGGGATTAAAAATCGAGGGTTACTATTCACTTTAAGTCGCGGGGCCCGCTTTTTAATTTCTTATTTCTGGAAGATCCGACCGTCGGATCGAAAACATATGAATATGAAACTTCTATGTTTCGACGAGACGATCGCAATGGTGACCTCGGATTTTCCAGATCAGACCCCGATCAAAAGTCGATATTTTAGGGCCACTGTTGCACTACTATCTACCAATTTTTGCTATTTAAATAATTCTGGAAATTATTTAAACCTGAATTCTGGATTTTAAAATCATGGTTACTACATCACTCACCAGTTTAAGAAGTTTCGTCCCCGAAACTTAAACTTAACTAATCCACTATTACGCCTCTAACAGGTTCACAGTAGTGACAATCAGTCACAAAATATTGACAACTCTCAGATTACTCATTTAGACCCGATCTGAATATTCCCCTTTACAGGGCAGAGTATTTCTCGGTTCTTTCGGAAGTACGTTGTCGGCCGCCCAACGTGCTTACCAAAAGAAAAGCGAAATACCAAAGATCTGTCGCCAACAACCAGTTGGGGACATCACTCACATCTGAAGGTACATCACATACCTTCCTACACAGTCTCTATGTCGATAATATAACCTTTACCAAATGTCACTACCATTACGGGGTCAATCTTTGAACCACAAGTACGGATCTGAGCCCTCTGGCTCCACTGAAACATCAATCCTACGGTCGAAACCATGACCGCGACTACTCTTCACTAACAACGATTCTCAAAACCCGAATACGAAACACATCTAAGTTCCAAACCACTATTCCGAAACCCAGCGCTCTCTCGTGACCACAAGTCATCCTAGAGTTCGTTCCTAGCCAAACCTAGACATCGTATTCCTATTGCTCTGATACCATCTAATCTGTCACGCCCCGAGTTTAAAAATCAGCGTCTAAAATTTTATTTTTTTTTTTTTTTCTCAGAGTTTAAAACCAGCCAGGGCGCAACAGACCGCCACATATATAGAAGAGTCCCAATCCCACTGGGGATTGAGCCTTTTCTATATATGCACGGCTCACTTGGCATACAATCAGAGTACTAACTACGTACAACTACAAGCAAAAGTTACAATTAACTTTACAATTATTTACATCTGAATTACAACTCTTTCCTTTAACATCAAATAATACATGAACTTTCGGCTGTCCAGGGTCAACATCTAACACGGAATCTCACCAACACGTCCCGACATCCCAGCACCCGCTCGGCCTGAAAAACAGTCACCCGAGGGTGTGAGATACACTGGAGTATATCCCAGTGGGCACGACGAGCCGAGAAATAGCAGATCGTACCTACTGGTATACAATGCTAGAGGAAAGTAATAGATCAGGGGTTAGGGTAAGCAGATATATAACTGGTGCTGTAAAGAAAGCAAAACTCATAACCTGGGTACAAGCATAGGAGATAATTTTAGCAGAATTTAAAATAGGACAAACATGTATCAGGATAATCAATGCATCAAGGAGTAGGACAATCAGCAAGATAACAATGAAACTATAATCAAAGGCATCACAAAGAATCATATAAAGGTAGATAACTAGAAGCCAGATCAAAGAATCAAAGAATCATGTTAAAGCAACTTAACAACACATGCATCAAATAGACGAAAACGCAAAGACCCAATCACAAGCTACCATATTGGCCTTCACAAGACCTCAGGCAAGGCTGCCCACTTGGCACCACCTGGTTGACATTCCCCAAACTAGGGTCACGGGTTGCCTCAGCTAACCACTTTACCGGTAAAGTACACCGCTACGGGGGATCAGTCCGCTGGTGTACGTGAAGAACAATGGTGCGGGCGAATCATGTGCAAATGCTCAAACGGGCGGTCCACTGACCGGGTAATCGGCAACAAGCCGGGAAATCCCCACTGGGATGCAATAACCAAATCAACTGAATCTCAACTCATATGCAAGACCAAGGCAAATCTCAACTCAGCATAAGCTCAACCGAAAAACTCAACTCAATCATGCAGACCAACCAAATAATACAAAACTTAAACACATATTTTTAAGAAAACTGTTTTGAAAAGTCCACACCCCGAAGAGCATTGCCCTCGTCCTATCAAACAAGAACAGACTCAGGCGACACTAGGAAGCTTGGGTTTCCAAACCTCGCAGAGCAATTGCCTTTGTCCTATCAAACAAGAACAGACTCCGGCGACCCTACGAAGCTCGGTAAAAACATCAGTTAAACAAATCTATGTGCTCAGCAGTGTATTACTTGATCAGCAGAACAAGCAAGCTCACCAATCCAACATGGAAATGTTCCAAGATAAGATATAAATACCAGAGGCACAATGAATAATCATGTAAGGCAGAATAGGACTGATAACAGGCATAGCTCAACATCTAACAACCAATCAGGCATACTAACCCCTTATGCAACTAAACAGTAATATATATTGCAACCAAAGGCAGACAGGCTCAAGATAAACTAGGTTACCAAAAACAGGAGTCCAACCAATACCGTACACCGAGGGCCGAACTGATAAAGCCCGGACCGAAGATAACCCACCTGATGTAACGCAGGCGGCTAAACTGAACCAACTGTACGCTCAGCACACCAGATGCTACCGAATAACCCTGAATGTGAATTAAGGTTCAGGAATCAACTTACTAACCAGTATATGATGTGACTTTTGCATCTAGACCCCTAGGGCTTTTAAATTTTCACTTTTAGTGCCAGTTTGGGCACTGTTTTCGCTCGTTCTTTCAACTGGAGATTCATTTTAACATTCCGTCACTTCCAACAGGTTACTTATGTCTTGCTGGACACCGTGCTCACCCATTTGTGTCAGTACGGAACCCGAGGCAAACTTTGGCCCATAATTTATGCTCTAACTTAGCCTAAATGCCATTTTATTTCTTCGAGACCTCAAACACTAATTCTAACGCGAGCATCACGTCCAGTGACCCCAAATTAGCCAGGAAGGCACTGTCGCGGCTTCGCAAACAGCCCGGAACAGTGTTTGGGTCAAACATTACATTTGGAGGTTGGTTTAACTACAACTTTTAATCTAATCATCATTTAATAAAACTTTGTATATCAAAGTGGCTCTGGACAGTGCCAGGATACCAGGGCTCACCTTTGGGCAGCCCAGAAACTGCTGGATCAAAGAGATCCAAAGCCTTGCTCTCTAACAATGTGTGTAATGTCCGGCTCGTCGAGACCTGTCAGGTAGCGCGTTTGTTTGGTTTGTTCGACGCTCGGATTAAAAGTCGTTCCATAAAGTTCGTCGAATTATCGCGCGTGGCACGCACTTCGATGCACCCGGGTCGCCAAACGCGAAATCCGTCAGTGCCATTGCGCTCAGAACGTCGAAATTAGCTAGGATCCATTACTCATACTCCTATGTTAAAATCCCAGATAGTAGTTTGGCCGTTAGTGCTTGCGAGGGATTAAAAATCGAGGGTTACTATTCACTTTAAGTCGCGGGGCCCGCTTTTTAATTTCTGATTTCTGGAAGATCCGACCGTCGGATCGAAAACATATGAATATGTGTGAGGACCTGGATCCCCACGTCGAGATTACTGGATCATCTACAGCTCCCGGAGGCCTATGTGGCGTGTTGGTGGGATTTGTGCCCCATTTGGACATTAGTGTTGGGCTCAGTGTGTTATATGGATCACGTGGGTGATCATTGGACTCCGTCGGATCGTTAGAAGTGGTTTCGCGCGAAGTGGATATTAATTATGGACTCAGCGCGAAGTTTGGATCAAGGAACATCTTCCCGGATGCCTTCGGCAATATTTAGAGTTGGAATTTGGCAAATTGGACTTCGGATTTGGATTCAGCGCGCGAAAACGGTTAAAACGGACTACCCACTTGTCATTTTTGGGCTCTGGACACTGTTCACGCCGGAACAGTGTTTCCGGCGGCGGCGGCAGCGGCGGAGCGGCCGCAGGCAGCGCGGCGGACGGAGGCGCGGGCCGCCCGGTCCACGCGGCAGGCGTGCGCCGGGGGCTGGACGCGTGGCGGCTCGGGAGTGGGCCGGTCCGCGGGGCGCGGTCTACGGGGGAGTGCGGGGCGCACGGTGGACCGGGGGTGACACGTGGCATCATCCTAGAGGTGGGTTCACGGCGGTTGGTCTACGCAGTATTCGGGATGGCTCATGGTTTACGGTGCACCGGGCTTGGACACGTGGCAGGTTTGTATTGGTTCGGTCCACATGATTTCGTGCACCGGGTTCACTAGGCAGAGGCTTGACACGTGGCATTCTCCTATTGGTGGGTCTACTGTGCGCGGCAGGGTGGCAGGCGGCGGCGTCAGGCGGGCACGTGGGCGCGGCAGGCGGGCGTTGACCGGGGTGCGTGCCACGTGTCGTCGTCCGCGGGTGGCCACGTGGCGCGACGCGTGCGGCGGGTTCGGCTGTCGCCTGTTTGGCGGGCGACGTGGAGGCCCAGGACGATTTCGGGCGGCTACAGTGTTCGGGCGCGGGGATTTCGGGCTGCTACAGTGCGCGCCCGAAAACTCCCAGCGCCCGGAAATCGGGACTTATCCGGTATTTTCCCATTTGTTTCTGCAGCCTATAAAAGGCGATCCGAGCCCTCTTCTTCTCCCTTTTCCGCCATTTCCGAGCCTCTTCTCGCCGGGGTGCCTTCAGCAAAGTTGATCCCCTAGTTTGGCTGCATCTTTCTGCAAAGTTTTGGGATTTTTGGTGGCACGCTTATCGAGGTTTCTATTTTTACGGCGCGGCGCGACGCTCGTTCGTTTGTGGTCTTCTTCGTCGCGTTTTGGTGCGAGGACTCCCCCGGCTTACCCCGAGCACCTTTTTCTGTGATTCTTGCGCCGTTGGCTTTACGACAGGTAGGGCTATGTTTCCCATGTTTACTGGTCTTTCCCATTCCGAGCTTTTCATGGGTTTTTCGGATCATCTTGTAACCTCTTTTCTGGGGCGGAGTTCTGGGACAGCGGAGCGGTGTTTTGGTGATATCTTCGCGCACAGGCATCGGATTGGGGCGATTCAAGAGGCGATTTGCATCTACACATCACGAGGAATATGCCCAAATTTTCTTGGAATTTTCTGAATATTCCTCGAAGGTGAAGAATATCTGTGAACAGTAGTTATTGCTACAGTTTTTGAGAGTAGTTTAATTCGGGGTGGTTCCCTTGTCGGAATTGTTTCTCAGTGTAGGAAGCTCGGAATTGGACGTGCTGGTACTCGTTTCGAAGGTATCGACGCGAGGATTACGGTGGTATTTTTATTGGATTTTTCTGGGCACTTGCAGCAGGTGAAATATGCACGGCTTTGGGACTGATTTTCAGATTGTGTATGTTTGGTTGATTTTGGAATAAAAGTGTAATGTTAAGCCTTATTGTTGTACTCAGGGGTGTTTTCAGCTGTTTGAGGCCGAGGCTTGCGCGACTTGTACCGAGGGTGTTATGTTGGCAGATTTTGGACCGTGGGCGTCTACCCACTTCACCGACTTCAGGTTTGCCTTGGGTTAAGCGCTTCAGGTGGGTAAGCTTATTATCAGTAATTGTTTAAGGCAATGTTTATGCCGTGGCAAGTATAAGTCCACTTGTGGGGATGTCACCCCTCTATGACTGATGCATGCATGTGTAGGGTACATAGTTTATATTGGTAAGTAGGTAAGCTTGTTAATGATATCGGTATAAATGATTGCAAGAATAGTATTTATGAGGTATGCTGAGGACTTGCATGACTTGGGCATCTATGTGATGACTAGTGTAAGCTTACCTAGGATAATGTTACCCTATGAAATTATGTAACATGCCATGTTAGCACATAGCCTTTCTTGTGATGGATTATGCTTGGGACAGGATTTCGTAGCTATGTGCGGATTTGTACTCTGAGGAGTTATTATGATCATTCTATTGATGAACCCTGAATTGTGGACAGGTCTAGTTTTGGGATTCCGGCATGTTGTTTATTCCTAAAGGAACTATTATTATGCTTTAGCCCCCTTTTATTTCCTTGAGGACAATTGCATGCTTGTATGGTCATGTAGTTAGGCCATCTTTTACTGCTGCACTACTTATTGGAACTTGACTTAGGAGAAACCATGCTTTTCTTTTCTCCTTCTTGTTAGTCAGGTGGTCAGTGTTGCTCGGGTTCGAGCAGGGGGTCTGGGTAGTGTACAGTCGGGACATCGTGTCTGGGCAGGTTGGTTTAGTTGTGGGGCTTTGCGGCAACCGCGGATATTGGGCGGTTGACCGGGTGTTTCTCTATGCACCTGATTGGGTATCAGTTTCTTTAGTGGATGGAGTTTCCCACTTATCGTTTAGTGCATCCGATTGAGGTCGGGTCTTTCCTTAGTGGTTGAGCTTTCCCACTTTGATCAGAGTCGTGATCCAGTCCTGCTACATTGAGACACTTGACAGAGATACCTGTTACTGAGATGTACTTTACTCGTGTGGGTCGCTCCCCTCGAGTGCCACTCCGGAGGTAGGCTTGACCGAGCCGTGTGCCGGTCTGTTACTTATATTTTTGACCGAGCCGTGTGCCGGTCCGTTACATATCTTGAGATCGAGCCGTGTGCCGATCAGTTACTGAGTTCGACAGCAGAGCAGGCAGTACCCGGGTGTCATACCGGTTCATTTGATTGGGTTTATTTCGGTCAGATACTTTTATTGTTACACTCGTGCCTGGGGGCCGAGTGCAGACTGGTAGTTGAGTTTAGATCAGTGCTAGTATTGTTGAGAGCCGTCTGGTTGACGGTGGTCCCGTGTTGTTGCGAGTACTTTGACCGCTGTGTGAGAGGTTGAGCATCTTGATTCTATCCGTTCTGAGAGAGAGAGTGGATTTTGACCATAGCCTGCATGTTTCTCTCCTCGATAGCGAGCTTGTCCGTTTGGACGCCCTACGTAATTCCTGCCCGTCAGCGGGAGGTGGTTGTAGGTGGGCGCAGGTTTGACTGGACCAGATGTGGCAGTCAGTTCGATTGGGTCGGTGGTGCACTTCATGTGCTAGTGGTTGCATACCACTGTTTGGTTCTCCCCCTTTTAGCCTTTAGTTAGGGGCAGGGTAGCTGTTGAGAGTTTCCAGCGTACTCATTTCAGTCTTATGACTTGGGTTAGTTTTTGTCTCTTGAGGACTTGGTGGGCAGACCGTCGGGTCTGGCGGTGGTACCCACTGAGAACTCCCTTTTTGGAGTAGTTCTCACACCCTTTGGGGGTTTTCCCCCCTTTTCTCTCCTCTTCTTTGTTTTGCAGAGTCTTAGCAGGTGTTGCCGACTCTGCGGTTGTTGATCGTGGCGAGGGAGTCGCGAGCTAGATCCCTACCCGGCGTTGGAGAGTAGCGGTACCCTTCTGAGGAGATCATCAGTAGATTAGCGGTTTCTTTTCCTCTTTTGAGAGACTTGTAGTGAGGATATTTTGTATTGAGAGACTGTACACTGTTGTATATATATATTGGAGTTACCTCCCGGTTGGGTTTAGAGCTTGTACTCGAGGATTTGTATTATTATTATTTTGGGAGGCAGACAGTGTTGTTTATTTCCAGTTGTACAGTGATTGATTTTAGTTACAGCAGATTTTTATTTATAGCTCTGATATCTGTTTAGTTATAGTACTTTTCTTGCAGGTAGGACGCTTCGCCTATGCAGGTATGCATAGGTGGCGGATCTGTTTGGCGGGCCCGGGTCGCAGTTTCGACCTCGGGGCGTGACAGATTAGAGTGGTATCAGAGCCTAGGTTGTAGGTCATGGTGGACTTAGAAACCCTAGGCTTTTGGTTTGACCCTTGGTTGACTTTGTGAGAGTCGTGATTTTGCGAGAGTCCTGATTGAGTTTTATACCTCTCCCAAGGGACGGGAGGAGTGATTGGCATGTTTATTCTCCTAAGTAATTATGTTGGCTGCAGACAACATAATGCTGTGGAACGGGTGACATGCTTTAGACTTTCGCTGGATTGGGTCGAGTGTTGTTGTGTGCTATTTTGTTGTTTCGTCGTGGCGAGCGGTGTCTCCCCGACGTTGGGTTTTGACCCGTGTGCATCCTGTCATGGCAGTTGAGCTTGAGCAGTTGGTTTTGGGCCGGATACCCGGATCGAGGTCAGAGAACCCCGGACCCAGATGACAGGATTGTCAGAGGCTTGTCAGCGGCTGAGGGAGCAGCTGGTCTTGGTGACACAGTTGTCGGAGCACTGAGTAGCCCCCTCTGTGCCAAGGTTTGGTGTCGAGGCACCGAGGCAGGGTGGATGGTTGACGACTGGTGAGCCGTGGGACATGATCGACCTATGGAGCCATGTTTGGCAGATGAACCACCCCGACTCGTAAGATTGAGTTTGGAGCCTTTGAAGGCAGAGTCGCGGCTGGTGGTGATGGAGTGATTAATTGAGAGCCTCCCAGTGCTTGAGAGTGTATGCAGTTGTTGAACCGCGCGCTCCAGATTCGAGGGACGAGGCGCATAGGATATATGAGATTGGGAGTGGATTGCGCCAGGACACCTTCCTGTTATTCGGTCCCTTCATTGTGGATTTAGACGCCTCGTTGAAGCAGGCACCGTGTCTGGAGCGCGGCATTGCAGTTCCTTTGGATAGGGATCTGCCGCTAGAGGTGAGTTCTGGATTTTGGCGCTTGGCGCCGGATGATGGAGGACAGATCGGCCGGCAGGGGCATGACTAATTTTCTTTTCTTGGATGACGAATTCCCGACATGTCAGAGGTCGGGTGGACCCCGAAGGCGACATCAGTATTTTATCAGAGTGGCGCAGCGATAGCGTGGATTTGTTATCTGCGGAGGACCTTATTCGTCGCCTCATTGTGATCAGAGACAGAGGTCGTGCTTCCTAGTGATAGCCCTGATTTTCAGGCAGATTGAGCGACAACCACTTGCTTTGAGCGGATGAATCTGTGCCGCCCAGTTGGAGGGCGCCACGGTAGTGGATTGAGTGTCGCAGGTGGGATTTCACCACGGTAGTCGGAGTTAGAGCATGCTCCACTCTTACATGGGTTAGAGGCAGATTTGTTACCACGTGCACTAGAGGTACAGTGTGACGCCCCACTTCCCAGGGGGTCACCCATCCTAGAACTACTCTAGCTCTAGCACGCTTAACTCTCATGTTCCTCTTGGATCTTGCTACCATCCAAAATGCAATGTGACACCCCCGGAATTTGGATTAGTCCTCTATATAAATGATATAATAGGACTAAATCTTTAACCCGGCTATAGCATTTTGGATGGTAGCAAGATCCAAGAGGAACATGAGAGTTAAGCGTGCTAGAGCTAGAGTAGTTCTAGGATGGGTGACCCCCTGGGAAGTGGGGCGTCACAGTTGGTATCAGAGCCATTCACCAGCCGGAAATGTGAGATGAGTCTCGGCTGAGCCAGGGTTATATAGCGGGTAGAGCGAGGCTCCCCGGCTAATGACCGTTGTGAGTGGAGTGCAGCTCCTCACAAGGTCGGCTAAGGCTAGCGAGACGAGTCTCACATCGCCTGGTGCTTGTGAGTGTGCTTGAGCCTGACGTGGACGTCAGGGCTTAAAGGGGGGAAGAATGTGACACCCCCGGAATTTGGATTAGTCCTCTATATAAATGATATAATAGGACTAAATCTTTAACCCGGCTATAGCATTTTGGATGGTAGCAAGATCCAAGAGGAACATGAGAGTTAAGCGTGCTAGAGCTAGAGTAGTTCTAGGATGGGTGACCCCCTGGGAAGTGGGGCGTCACATACAGGTTCCTGTTGTTGTTGTGCACGTGGAGAAGGCTTTTGGATCATGTCCAGTGCGGCCGAGACCGCGAGACACCGGCAGAGTTGTTGGAAATTATAGCAATTAGGTGTTTTGACCTTATGCTTGAGATTGTTGGGCACTATGCCACAGGATGTTCGACTGCGGCAAAAGAGGACTTGATCTTCGGCAAGACAGGCAATTGGAGGCTTGCTCGTTGAGGTTGTTAGAGCACTCTGGTTTTAGCGACAGGGTGAGAGGTGCTTACGGCGGCACCGGGACTCAGAGATATCTCTGTTGCCTGCGAGATCCCGTGTGTGATTTCACCTTAGTTGTTGGTAATGCCGCCGGTTAGGGAGATAGAGATTGCGTTTGACGTGGTTCGAGGAACCGCGCCACCCGGGACGGCACCTCATTGGATATCGCCGGTAGAGCTGAGAGAGAGACTTGGCACTGTTGCAGGGTCCGATGGATCGAGGGGTCTGTTTGACCTAGTGCCACGTCGTTGGTATACTGTGGTGATCCCACGTCATTGATACACGAATGTGAGGGTCCTTTTATGGTATCCAGGACCTTATGATGGAATTATACTCCGGCAGTTGGTGGATGATGCGAGCACCCACTTGGAGTTAGACAGCCGAGGACTTCGCCTAGATGGCGTTTTGGACACGGTGGTGGCATTACGAGTTGTTAGCGAGGCCCAATGGAATGACGAATTCCCTGTGGACTTCAAGATCTGAGGGATTGTATGTCCCAGTTGTACTTGGGCGAACTGGGAGTGGTGTTTTCCGAGGATATTTTGATTTACTCCCAGAGTGACTTGGAGCACGAGGAGCACTTTGTGGATGTGCTACCATGCCCGTGTGGATGAAGTGGTATGCCAAGTTATTGAGGTACAAGTTGTAGCTGCAGAAGCATACCTTCTTGGGTCGCTTTGTTCGAGCCGTAGGGGCGGCGGTGGAACCCGACCTAATGGATGTTATTCAAGTTGACCGAGACCAACTTTCATTTTTGAGGTGAGGAACTTCTAGACTTGGCGGTGCCGAGAGAGCATGGCCAATGGATAATGTGTCTGATATTAGCGCCAATGCTAGTGTTTCCTGTGTTGGGAGATGGAATTGTGTGATTTAGTGATGCCTCCCATTGTGGCGGTGGAGTTACCGTGGGTGGATCTTCGGTCCACACTTTATTAGTCCAACCCTATGAGTGTTGTGGCAGGATGAACCGCTGTTTTGCAGGCAGCTTGTGTTACGGCTTTTTGGTATTGGCATATTTCGTGAGTCAAGTCAGTGAGTTGAGTCGGAGTCTTAAAGGGATCAAATTGTCAATCAGCAATCAAAGACTTAGAGAAGATTCAACAAGAGCTCAAGTTGACACTCAGTGTCTTGAATCTTGAAGATTGAAGTTGAAGAATTGTGGATCAGTTACATCAATCTCAAGAAGAAAGTATTCAAAAGGATCAGGTATGGTTAACTAAATAATTTTGGTGATCCGAATACTTTCTTATAGTATAGAAACACTTGGAAGAATTTTTAATTTCATAATAATCAAAAACTGGTGTTCGGACATGTTCAGGATCCGGATCAGGGCCAACGATCCGGATCCCGAAGGTTGTTGCTTCATACAAGACTTCGATCCGGATCCATGCAATTTCCGATCTGGATCCCGAATGTTAAGTTTTCTGATTTGTATGAACGATCCGGATCGGGCAATGCGATCCGGATCCCGAACCATGGTATTTCTGGAATCGTCAATCTCGTTACGACGATCCGGATCGCAGTAAATCCGATCCGGATCGCCGTCCTGAAAATTTCCAGATAAGGTATGTTTTTGATTCTTATCTCTTTCCAAAGGTTTCTAAACTATAAATAGACGTTTAGGGTTTCTCAAAAACGTGGGAGCTACGGCCGATCAATTTATAAAACACTTGAGAGCAACCCTAGAGGCTAGGTTTTTATCGATCTTCTTCATAGCCTCTTTTAGGTCAATTCGATGGTTCTTTCAAGAACATATCTTTTGTCGAATTGATCTAATCTTTGCTTAGAGATTTCTTCTACGGTTCTTCATTGATAATCTAAGCAAAGGATCACCATCGAAGTCAATATTCTTATCGACTGAGTTTGCGTCGTGGATTCGACGTGGCATCGTGGATTCGGTGTGCTAAAGGCGTTTCGTGGATTCGAAGCGTGCGTTCGTGGATTCGAACGTGAGCAGTGGACGTGCAAAATCGGTGGAGCGCGAGGTCCAAGAAATTGAAGGAGGGGTTAAATCCGTGGAGACGGTAATCACCTTGTTATTCTTCTTTTCTTAGGGATTGTTATTGCGCGGATATCCAACCGGTCAGCGCAAGGTCCGAAGAAGCTGAAGGAGGGGTTGAGTCCGTGGAGTCGGTAATCACCTTGTTATTCTTCTATTCTTAGTGGATTGTTATTGCGTGTTGGTCCCGTGGTTTTTCTCCTGGATTGGAGTTTCCACGTAAATCTCGGTGTGCTGTTTTTATTTTCCGCATTGGTTTTTATTTTGCACTGAGATTGAGTTTTTAAGTATTACACCTATTCACCCCCCCTCTAGGTGTTTGATAGTACCTATTTAGATCCCTTGGGATTAATAACTCTACAATTGGTATCGGAGCGGGTTTTAGGTTTATCTATCTTGATGGGTGAAAGTGGTAATATTTATAGACCTCCTCTTTTTGATGGGACTAATTATGCTTATTGGAAAGTGCGGATGAGAGCTTTTCTCATCGCAATTGATGAGCGAGTATGGCAATCCGTGGAATGCGGTTGGGTGCATCCTGTTGAGGAAGTAGGAAATTCTACTACCCCAAAACCTCGCTCTAGATGGTCCAAAGAGGAATTTGAAAGATCTTCTTACAATGGGAAAGGTATGAACGCTTTATTTAACTCTCTTTCCTCGACTGAATTTACAAGAATTTCCGCGTGTGAAATCGCGAAGGAAATTTGGGATATTCTCAAAATTACACATGAGGGTACTAATCTTGTAAAAATTCAAAAGCTCCAGATGCTTACAAGTCAATTTGACTCTATTCATATGGAAGAGCATGAATTGTTTACAGATTATTACACTAGACTTCAAGATGTAATTAATACATGTGCTAATCTAGGAGAAAAGATCCCGGAGTCGAAAATTGTAAGAAAGATACTTCGGACTCTTCCGGAACGGTTTAGGGCAAAGGTTACCGCCATTGAAACCGTTAGTCATCCGGATGAGATGAGTGTTGAGGAATTAGTAGGTGCTTTGCAAACTTATGAAATGACTTTTCCTACTAATCAAGTTTCTTCCAAGTCTTCTTCTAAGCTTACAGGTATTGCATTCAAATCCACAAAGAAAGAAGATAGCGAATCGAGTTCCGACGATGAAATCTCTTTTGCCGATTTTGAAGAACAATTGGCGCGGATCACAAAGAAATTTCGTCGGAAATTTTGGAAGAATCGAACCGATGGATCTTCATCCACGAAACCATCTAAAGGATCATCGGGTTCTAAATCCTCTAAACTCAAAAGCTTTGCAAAACCTTCTAAAGAAAAAGAAAAAGATGATTTCGAAGGGGAAATCCAATGCTATCGATGCAAAGGCTACGGCCATTTTTCAATGGATTGTCCTTCTAAGAAATCATATAAAAAGAAGGCTTTGCAAGCGAAAACTTGGGACGATTCTACTTCTAATGAATCGACCTCAAGTAAAGAGGAAAAAATCGTTGCTTCTCATGCCTCTCATTTTCCCTCTTCTAATAATTGTTTATCATCATTAGTCACTAACTCTACTCCTTTGATTTTGTATGAAACATCAACAACCGGCGGAGAGTCATCAAGTGAGGGGGAGTCGGACGAGGAAGAACTCGTTGAGGCATATCAACAACTTCTTGCGGAATTTAAGAAGATGGCCAAACATATCAAGAAGTTGAGAAAGCAACGACTTGAAGATCAAGACGAGAATCATGCTTTAAAGATCAAACTTCATGATCTCGAGGAGGAACGAGAGCTTTTATTGGATAATAATAAAATCCTCCAAGAAAAGATAAATCAATCGGAAACGGTCGTTAATTCCCATATTAACAAGATTGATTTTCTTGAAAAGCAGTTTGAGGAAATACATGTCACCAATCAAGCATTGACCAAGCAAGTTCATCAACTTAAATCCGACATACAAAGGATTTCAACCGGTTCCAAGAAACTTGAATGTATGTCCGGATTAGGTCAAACAAGCAAGGTTGGTTTGGGATTCAAAAAGAACCAAACTGTGAATGCTTCAAGTTCCACAATGAAATTGAAAGGAAGAACTTGTCACCTATGTGGACTTGAAGGACATTTGGTGAAGGATTGCCCGAAAAAGAGAAAGAAGAATTCTTCGGCAACTTCATCTACGGAGCGAACTCAACGGAATCAAAAGACACATCAAGTCAAAGGAGTTCACTCAACCCACCAAAGGTCCGAGCCACAACATCAATCATACAAGTGGATCATTGCGAGGCAAAGACCTAAGGTGGACCAACAGTCAAAGCGGACAACCCCCGGCCACAACGAATCAAGACAACCCAAAATCCAGCGATTTTGGATTCGGAAAGGTGATATCTTTCCTTGTCTTAAGTTCTAAATAGCTTATGACTGTATGTAATGCTTTGATTGGTTTTCCCTTAATATCTTTCTTAATCTTTGCATTACATGTTTTTCAATGCTCTTCGTTTTTATACTTTGTTTTTGAACAAAAGGGTTTTTACTGAACAAGTGCATTGAATAAAAAGGGCTTCATTTTTATTCACTCCAAATTAATTTTATTTGGATTATCAACTTTACTCCTTAATCATAATCTTGAAGATACTTCATTATAGGAGTTTTTGATATTATAAGCATCAAATTTTAGAAATCATGTGTGATCTTTAGATGCTTAATCTATCTCGGTTGTGTGAATTCATTGTGATAAACGTGAGACAACCGATAGACTAAAATTTGGGATTTAATTCTTTCACGTAAGAGATTGCATTCTTTCAAGGGTATTGAAATGATTTGCAAAAGATGTGGAAAGAGTTACATCCGAAAGGAGTGTGAAAACTACCACCACATGTAGGAAAGAGCTGCCACCCCGGTCGTCCGGTTTGTGTGTGAAGCTACCACATGTTATGGATGCTTGATAGTATTTTATGAGAAAATCTTTAGTTGAAGCATTTGGAGATTTATATGCAAAACTCTTATATTTTGAACAATCTCCTGGTTGGTATAAGGTGGGATAGTTGAAAGATGCTCAAAGAGCCACCCTTAGGTATTTTAGTGCTTATCTCAATTTGAAAGGGTAGAATTCAAGATTGATGTCGTTTGGAAATCTCCGTATGTCATCTTTGTAAATCCGTTACATCTTGATAGACTTTGGATCTCAAGATTATTTTTGATGACTTGTGTTTGATGAATATAACATGAAAAACGGTTTATAATGTTTTACCTTTATTTTTCATGATTTTGGAGTAAATCTTTTTAATTTTGTGAAATTAATTGGATTGAATGACATCTGTGTGAATTCACTGTTTAAAGCACTTAAATTGATTTCTTGATGGAATACAAATCGGTATTTGAAAAGATTCTAAAATCTGGATTTGTTTCAAGAAATTATTTGATTTTTGCTTTCTGGTATAGGTACGGAATCTGCATTTTTGTTATATACCAGAACTGAGTTTTTATCTCTCTTTCTCTATGAACTAATATTGTTAGTGATTTACTTTTGTCTAGTATGTTCACTGTTTGACAATTTGTGACAAAAAGGGGGAGAAGAGAAATGATCGGAGATGAGATCATCAAGAGAGTACAAACGAAAATGAAAAAATAGGGGAGAACGGAAAATGATGATCGTATCACAAAGGGGGAGAACATAGATGCTCAAGAACATGGAGAACATGGAAAACATGTTAGAGATGCTCAAGATAGGGGGAGACAAAGAAAAAATTGAAAGAGCCGAAAAACAAAAGAACCAAAAGGAAGACGGATCAAATGTAGGATTTTAATTTCTAACAACTAACGTTTGATTTTGTTTGGAGTTTTGTTTTGCAGGAATTACATCACTTTAAGACTCCAAGTCCTAAGTCATAGAGTATGTTCTAGGACTGTTTGGTTCAAATGTAATTTTGTATTTATTGGATCTTTCACGCAAAGAAAATCAATGTTTTGGTGATGACATTGAGTTTCGATTTTTGGTTTAAGATGAGTGACTTGAGCGCTTTTATGTATTTTTGGGTTTTGTCACGAAATTGCCAAAGGGGGAGATTGTTACGGCTTTTTGGTATTGGCATATTTCGTGAGTCAAGTCAGTGAGTTGAGTCGGAGTCTTAAAGGGATCAAATTGTCAATCAGCAATCAAAGACTTAGAGAAGATTCAACAAGAGCTCAAGTTGACACTCAGTGTCTTGAATCTTGAAGATTGAAGTTGAAGAATTGTGGATCAGTTACATCAATCTCAAGAAGAAAGTATTCAAAAGGATCAGGTATGGTTAACTAAATAATTTTGGTGATCCGAATACTTTCTTATAGTATAGAAACACTTGGAAGAATTTTTAATTTCATAATAATCAAAAACTGGTGTTCGGACATGTTCAGGATCCGGATCAGGGCCAACGATCCGGATCCCGAAGGTTGTTGCTTCATACAAGACTTCGATCCGGATCCATGCAATTTCCGATCTGGATCCCGAATGTTAAGTTTTCTGATTTGTATGAACGATCCGGATCGGGCAATGCGATCCGGATCCCGAACCATGGTATTTCTGGAATCGTCAATCTCGTTACGACGATCCGGATCGCAGTAAATCCGATCCGGATCGCCGTCCTGAAAATTTCCAGATAAGGTATGTTTTTGATTCTTATCTCTTTCCAAAGGTTTCTAAACTATAAATAGACGTTTAGGGTTTCTCAAAAACGTGGGAGCTACGGCCGATCAATTTATAAAACACTTGAGAGCAACCCTAGAGGCTAGGTTTTTATCGATCTTCTTCATAGCCTCTTTTAGGTCAATTCGATGGTTCTTTCAAGAACATATCTTTTGTCGAATTGATCTAATCTTTGCTTAGAGATTTCTTCTACGGTTCTTCATTGATAATCTAAGCAAAGGATCACCATCGAAGTCAATATTCTTATCGACTGAGTTTGCGTCGTGGATTCGACGTGGCATCGTGGATTCGGTGTGCTAAAGGCGTTTCGTGGATTCGAAGCGTGCGTTCGTGGATTCGAACGTGAGCAGTGGACGTGCAAAATCGGTGGAGCGCGAGGTCCAAGAAATTGAAGGAGGGGTTAAATCCGTGGAGACGGTAATCACCTTGTTATTCTTCTTTTCTTAGGGATTGTTGTTGCGCGGATATCCAACCGGTCAGCGCAAGGTCCGAAGAAGCTGAAGGAGGGGTTGAGTCCGTGGAGTCGGTAATCACCTTGTTATTCTTCTATTCTTAGTGGATTGTTATTGCGTGTTGGTCCCGTGGTTTTTCTCCTGGATTGGAGTTTCCACGTAAATCTCGGTGTGCTGTTTTTATTTTCCGCATTGGTTTTTATTTTGCACTGAGATTGAGTTTTTAAGTATTACACCTATTCACCCCCCCTCTA
The DNA here is from genome assembly GCA_029204045.2 of Tillandsia leiboldiana. NCBI lineage: Eukaryota > Viridiplantae > Streptophyta > Magnoliopsida > Poales > Bromeliaceae > Tillandsia > Tillandsia leiboldiana. The sequence continues at coordinate 104,067 of JAQNDB010000132.1, read as the reverse complement.
GGTGTTTGATAGTACCTATTTAGATCCCTTGGGATTAATAACTCTACAGCTTGGATTCCACGGTTGAGCCTTCAGTACGTCCTTTTCCCCAGCTTGGATTGTTATACCTGGGCGTAGGCCATGCCTGCTTGGCTATCAGTTTTGATTACTCAGCATCTTGAGTGGGATTTTCGCGGATTGTTGTTGCTGATTTGGGATTTTTGACCGCGAGTTTGAGCCTCCGCATTTTGATCGCCTTTCGAGCCAGTTTTCCCTCCCGTTCACTAACGGTTTGGTCCCCGTCAGGGCATCCTTTCGACCCGTGGATCTGTTGGAGTTATGTTGGCTTGTTGAGTGTCCAACCGTGGCTTGAGATTGTGTCTCTTGAGGATCCCTTTTGAGGGTAGCTCGTGGTTGAGTAGGCCACTCGGGTGATTTTGGATCGGAAGTAACCGAGTGAAGACCCCAGCTTATTGGATCTTTTTTCTCATGGGATGAATCTGTGGGTATACTTCGGGTGGTCCTGGTTGAGTAGACACCAGGTGGTGGTTTAGTGCGTGTTGCGCGGATGGTTATTCTGTTTCCCCCGGCTCTTGATGGGGCCTCTGTGTTGTTTCACGTCTCAGCTCAGGATTGTTTTGCTTTTGGATCCCTCGCCCGTGATTGACTTGCCCCTTCTGAGATCTGTGATTGTTGGAGTACGAGGGATGCCCGTTGCGATTTCTGGCCCGAGAGATGAGAAAATCGCATGTCGGGCCATGCCGTACTTGTTGTTGTTGTTGTTGGGAAGTAATCACGGGGAGTGAGCGATGTTTCGGGAGCTGGAGGCGTTATTGATGGATACCTACCCGTGGTATGTGGGACCCTTGGGGGATTTGAGTTAGTTTCGAGGACGAAACTTTTCTTAGTGGGGGAGGATGTGAGGACCTGGATCCCCACGTCGAGATTACTGGATCATCTACAGCTCCCGGAGGCCTATGTGGCGTGTTGGTGGGATTTGTGCCCCATTTGGACATTAGTGTTGGGCTCAGTGTGTTATATGGATCACGTGGGTGATCATTGGACTCCGTCGGATCGTTAGAAGTGGTTTCGCGCGAAGTGGATATTAATTATGGACTCAGCGCGAAGTTTGGATCAAGGAACATCTTCCCGGATGCCTTCGGCAATATTTAGAGTTGGAATTTGGCAAATTGGACTTCGGATTTGGATTCAGCGCGCGAAAACGGTTAAAACGGACTACCCACTTGTCATTTTTGGGCTCTGGACACTGTTCACGCCGGAACAGTGTTTCCGGCGGCGGCGGCAGCGGCGGAGCGGCCGCAGGCAGCGCGGCGGACGGAGGCGCGGGCCGCCCGGTCCACGCGGCAGGCGTGCGCCGGGGGCTGGACGCGTGGCGGCTCGGGAGTGGGCCGGTCCGCGGGGCGCGGTCTACGGGGGAGTGCGGGGCGCACGGTGAACCGGGGGTGACACGTGGCATCATCCTAGAGGTGGGTTCACGGCGGTTGGTCTACGCAGTATTCGGGATGGCTCATGGTTTACGGTGCACCGGGCTTGGACACGTGGCAGGTTTGTATTGGTTCGGTCCACATGATTTCGTGCACCGGGTTCACTAGGCAGAGGCTTGACACGTGGCATTCTCCTATTGGTGGGTCTACTGTGCGCGGCAGGGTGGCAGGCGGCGGCGTCAGGCGGGCACGTGGGCGCGGCAGGCGGGCGTTGACCGGGGTGCGTGCCACGTGTCGTCGTCCGCGGGTGGCCACGTGGCGCGACGCGTGCGGCGGGTTCGGCTGTCGCCTGTTTGGCGGGCGACGTGGAGGCCCAGGACGATTTCGGGCGGCTACAGTGTTCGGGCGCGGGGATTTCGGGCTGCTACAGTGCGCGCCCGAAAACTCCCAGCGCCCGGAAATCGGGACTTATCCGGTATTTTCCCATTTGTTTCTGCAGCCTATAAAAGGCGATCCGAGCCCTCTTCTTCTCCCTTTTCCGCCATTTCCGAGCCTCTTCTCGCCGGGGTGCCTTCAGCAAAGTTGATCCCCTAGTTTGGCTGCATCTTTCTGCAAAGTTTTGGGATTTTTGGTGGCACGCTTATCGAGGTTTCTATTTTTACGGCGCGGCGCGACGCTCGTTCGTTTGTGGTCTTCTTCGTCGCGTTTTGGTGCGAGGACTCCCCCGGCTTACCCCGAGCACCTTTTTCTGTGATTCTTGCGCCGTTGGCTTTACGACAGGTAGGGCTATGTTTCCCATGTTTACTGGTCTTTCCCATTCCGAGCTTTTCATGGGTTTTTCGGATCATCTTGTAACCTCTTTTCTGGGGCGGAGTTCTGGGACAGCGGAGCGGTGTTTTGGTGATATCTTCGCGCACAGGCATCGGATTGGGGCGATTCAAGAGGCGATTTGCATCTACACATCACGAGGAATATGCCCAAATTTTCTTGGAATTTTCTGAATATTCCTCGAAGGTGAAGAATATCTGTGAACAGTAGTTATTGCTACAGTTTTTGAGAGTAGTTTAATTCGGGGTGGTTCCCTTGTCGGAATTGTTTCTCAGTGTAGGAAGCTCGGAATTGGACGTGCTGGTACTCGTTTCGAAGGTATCGACGCGAGGATTACGGTGGTATTTTTATTGGATTTTTCTGGGCACTTGCAGCAGGTGAAATATGCACGGCTTTGGGACTGATTTTCAGATTGTGTATGTTTGGTTGATTTTGGAATAAAAGTGTAATGTTAAGCCTTATTGTTGTACTCAGGGGTGTTTTCAGCTGTTTGAGGCCGAGGCTTGCGCGACTTGTACCGAGGGTGTTATGTTGGCAGATTTTGGACCGTGGGCGTCTACCCACTTCACCGACTTCAGGTTTGCCTTGGGTTAAGCGCTTCAGGTGGGTAAGCTTATTATCAGTAATTGTTTAAGGCAATGTTTATGCCGTGGCAAGTATAAGTCCACTTGTGGGGATGTCACCCCTCTATGACTGATGCATGCATGTGTAGGGTACATAGTTTATATTGGTAAGTAGGTAAGCTTGTTAATGATATCGGTATAAATGATTGCAAGAATAGTATTTATGAGGTATGCTGAGGACTTGCATGACTTGGGCATCTATGTGATGACTAGTGTAAGCTTACCTAGGATAATGTTACCCTATGAAATTATGTAACATGCCATGTTAGCACATAGCCTTTCTTGTGATGGATTATGCTTGGGACAGGATTTCGTAGCTATGTGCGGATTTGTACTCTGAGGAGTTATTATGATCATTCTATTGATGAACCCTGAATTGTGGACAGGTCTAGTTTTGGGATTCCGGCATGTTGTTTATTCCTAAAGGAACTATTATTATGCTTTAGCCACCTTTTATTTCCTTGAGGACAATTGCATGCTTGTATGGTCATGTAGTTAGGCCATCTTTTACTGCTGCACTACTTATTGGAACTTGACTTAGGAGAAACCATGCTTTTTTTTTCTCCTTCTTGTTAGTCAGGTGGTCAGTGTTGCTCGGGTTCGAGCAGGGGGTCTGGGTAGTGTACAGTCGGGACATCGTGTCTGGGCAGGTTGGTTTAGTTGTGGGGCTTTGCGGCAACCGCGGATATTGGGCGGTTGACCGGGTGTTTCTCTATGCACCTGATTGTGTATCAGTTTCTTTAGTGGATGGAGTTTCCCACTTATCGTTTAGTGCATCCGATTGAGGTCGGGTCTTTCCTTAGTGGTTGAGCTTTCCCACTTTGATCAGAGTCGTGATCCAGTCCTGCTACATTGAGACACTTGACAGAGATACCTGTTACTGAGATGTACTTTACTCGTGTGGGTCGCTCCCCTCGAGTGCCACTCCGGAGGTAGGCTTGACCGAGCCGTGTGCCGGTCTGTTACTTATATTTTTGACCGAGCCGTGTGCCGGTCCGTTACATATCTTGAGATCAAGCCGTGTGCCGATCAGTTACTGAGTTCGACAGCAGAGCAGGCAGTCCCGGGTGTGTCACGCCCCGGGGTCGAGACTGCGACCCGGGCTCGCCAACAGATCCGCCGACTGTACGAAAACTGCCGTACAGACGAAGCGTCTACCACGCAAGTCAGATCTATAGCAAAACATGTATCAGAGCTGAAATAAAACTAGAAGCTATAGAGATCAACTGAACATCTGATATAAATAAAACCTCGATACAAAGTCTCTCAGCTATAAAACAATATACAAAAATCCTCACTGATCTCTCAGAATGTCTAGTACAAAAGTGAAAATATAAAATATACCACCGGGTACATCTTCCTCAAACTCTCAATGCTGGTAAGGAACTACACGATCGCATCCTCACCTCGATCAGCTGTCTCCGCGCTAGCTCAGCCGGAACAGCAGCCTCAGGAAACCTGTCACCGCAGCGGGTGTGAGATCTACTGCAGAAGGTAGATCCCAGTGGGTACCGTCACCAATATCCACGGTATGCCCACTAAGTCTACAGGAGGCACAACAGATAGGCATGCAGATAGATAGATAGATAGATAGATAGATAAAAGCTGAAAAGAACTATAGCTATCATGTCTCAATCATCATGCTCAAGAAAGCTATGCTAATGATGAAAAGTGCATACACTCGCTATTGCTAACATGCCTCAAGTATCATGCTCAAAGGAAATCTCATCTATGAACATGCTATGCATACACCACTCGCACACGAGGTGCTCAATCGACCCAATCGAGCTGACTGCCACATCGGGTCCAGTCAAGCCTACGCCTCCCTAGTATATCAACATAGGGTGACCAATCGGACTAACTCGCTATCGAAAAGTGGCACATACAGGCTATAGTCGAAATCCACGCTCTCCCTCAGAACGGAATAGACTCAAGCTCCTCACATCTCGCACAACGGTCAAAGTACTCTCAATGATCCGGGACCACCGTCAACCCAACGGTTCCCAACACACGAGCACTGGTCTAACACAGCTATAAGACACCCCTCAGCCCCCAGGCATGAGTGCAACAATAAAAGTACCTGACCAAAGATAACCCAATCAATCCACCAGTAAAAACCGGTACTGCCTGCCCTGCTGTCGAACTCAGTAACTGATCGGCACACGGCTCGATCTCAGTATAGGTAACGGACCGGCACACGGCTCGGTCAAAATATAAATAACAGACCGGCACACGGCTCGGTCAAGCCTACCTCCGGAGTGGCACTCGAGGGGAGCGACCCGCACGAGTAAAGTGTCTCAGTAACAAGTATCTCTGTCAAGTATCTCAATATAGCAGGCTATGATCCACGATCAAATAGATCGGAAGCTCAAATGCTCCAACGACACAACTCAGTCGGGAAAACCCTCCATGACTCGATCAGGAAGTGCCCAACACTCTCACAGCTATGTCGGAGAACCACCTCCCCGACTAAATCTGATATGCACGACCCATAATCTAGAAAACCTCATCGATCCCAACAAAAGCTAACACTCACATGACACTAGAAACTCATCTCACAAATCTCTAAAAATCCCCTCGGCCCCCTGGCACGAGTATACAAGCATAACGGGCCACCTGGACCTATGTCATACCCCTGGCGAACTCATAATTTAAAAACCACTTTGAAAATGTTGATTTTCCTTAAAACGGGTTTTCTCGATTTTTAAAACGATCCAGGTGTAAAGATGATGCCAACAAAACGTGAAATCTAGTGTCATACAGTATCAGGAGTATGCTAAAAATGATCTGGGGTTCCAATAACTTTTACAGAAAATTTCAGGCAACTATCAGATTTAGTAATAGTGAAAAATAGCACTCTAGACATGAACAAACTGCATTCAGAAGCATTAAAGGGCATTTCATAAATTTTGGAAGAAATTCCAACCCACCTGGAACGCTTTCCGCAGGCAATTGCTGAAGTTGGTGAAGTGTCGGAACCTCGAACTGACGAAACCTTGAGAATCGTGCCTCGTGCGCGCACCTTGCCGCGAATCCGAAAAATCCCCGGTAGCTCAAATAAATTCCCAGAGTCCACTACAAACATTCGACGCGCAAACAAGCACTCCACTGTCAAAATACACCGCCAGAACTCTTAAAATCCAAAAATCCACCCACACACACTCAACAGCACACTTAAAAACACATACACTTCAATTACTCTCACAACAAATGCCCAGCATACAAGAAGCTCCAATCTGCACACAATAAACCATGTCCACACATATATCATCCCTTAATTCCACCTTACAGTACCAATTTGCATAATTAAATCCATCATAATTAAACACATAACTTACACATAATTTGCAAGCTCCAAGAATCCACAAAGGCTCACAGCACACTAAGTGTTCCAATTTACCCATTAATTAAATTAATGATCACTTATGCACAATAAACCATAACTCTGCTTGCACTCTACAGGTTTACACCAAAACACACAATTACTTAGAAGCTTCAACATTAACATCTGCCCACATGAAGTCCACCATCAATGAACACATGCTCACAATTCACACAACATCCTCAATTACCCTCTAAGAAATACAAAACCATAGCACACACACATCATCTCCCCTGCACACCCACAACCAACAAAAAAAACTCATATGATTCCTCCACAAGCTTCCAAGGACATAAACATTATTCCCAGCACACACATAGCTCTCACACTTCACAAACGTCCACCTTAGGCTCACACCTGCTCACAGCATACAAATACCAGCACCTTTAGCACACACAAATTCAAAAACCGCAACAATCTCGAACCTGGGAAAAATAACAAAAACTCACCTTTGAAGGTGCTTCCACCAGCCGAGCTCCGCCGGGACCTACAGCTTGCGCGGCACCAAGATCCTACGCGCACAACCTCAGCTGAACCAAGAACAAAGAAAAAGGAAAGGAGGAATCCACATCAGTCCGGCCAACGAAAACCCTGCGCGAAAAAGCGTGCCGCACGTCGACGCAGCCCCAACCAAATGTGCCGCCACCGCAGCCGCCAGCAGGTGCCCGCACGACGCCTGGGCCGGCCGCATGGCCCCCCCCCAGGCCCGCAGCGCGTGCCGCCGTTGCGCCCTGCGCGCAGCGCGCGCCGCCGTTGCGCCCAGCACGCAACGCGCCGCCGCTGCGCCCAGCGCGCAGCGCGCGACCGGCTGCGCGGCAATGCACTGCGCAGCACCTAGCTGCGCAGCGCCCGCGGTCGTGTTGTCGCCCGCTCGCTGCTCCCCGGCTGCTTGCCGTCTGCCAACCCCTCCAAACCCAGCTCCACACACAAAAGAAAAACCCAAAACAAAACTTACCATGCAAGGTGGTCGACGCACGCGCGCGCACCGCTTGCACGACTCGGCTTCAAGGAGGAAGTCCAACATCCAAAACCTCCAAAACCACCCTCAAAAATCACCATTTCCATCTTCTACTATTTCTTCTCTCTCTTTCTCCCTTTCTTTCTTTTCCTCTGTTTCCATTACCCATTTCCTCTGTTGCTATTAAGAAGGAGACGATGACGTGGAGGGCTTCTTAATAAATTAAGGGAGGTGGGTGAGGGGTAGTTGGCAAGCATTAAATGCACCAGAATAAAAAAACTCATTCCTCTAATTAAATGCATTCAAATATCCACTCTCTTAATCCAATTACTTCAATTCCCATTCTCTTTCTCTATATCACAGGCTAAAACATCACCAGATAATTAATTAACTTATTAAATTAATTAATTAATTTAATTAATCCCTTTTTGCCAACTCCAACTCACTTTTCGCCTTCGGGGCTCCCGCATCAGTCCGGAACTTCCCGAATTCCGCTGTAATTTGAAAATACACATGTCCAAAGCTTTTCCCACTCAAAAAGCTCAACAGTGGAGTCAGTGTGATAAATCCAAAAACCGGCTCCAAAACTGCCAGTTCCAACTCACTTTTCGCCTTCGGGTCCTCCGCGTCAGTCCGGAACCTCCCGAAATCCGCTGTAATTCCAAAGTACACCTAATTCAGGTATTTCCCAATTTTTTTGCACTCCACTGTGAAGTCGAGGCTTCCCCGAAGCCAATCCTCTATCGGCGCACAATGTCCGGAAAACCCCGAATCAAGCTGGGGCTTCCGCGTAGATCTGAATCAATCCGAACTCATCTGTTAACCTGACTTTGGACTCGTCCAAAGTAAATCCTCCACATCACACCATCTTGCGAGGTCGGTGCACTATCCGAAAACCCAGTATTCTATAGGGTGTCATACCGGTTCATTTGATTGGGTTTATTTCGGTCAGATACTTTTATTGTTACACTCGTGCCTGGGGGCCGAGTGCAGACTGGTAGTTGAGTTTAGATCAGTGCTAGTATTGTTGAGAGCCGTCTGGTTGACGGTGGTCCCGTGTTGTTGCGAGTACTTTGACCGCTGTGTGAGAGGTTGAGCATCTTGATTCTATCCGTTCTGAGAGAGAGAGTGGATTTTGACCATAGCCTGCATGTTTCTCTCCTCGATAGCGAGCTTGTCTGTTTGGACGCCCTACGTAATTCCTGCCCGTCAGCGGGAGGTGGTTGTAGGTGGGCGCAGGTTTGACTGGACCAGATGTGGCAGTCAGTTCGATTGGGTCGGTGGTGCACTTCATGTGCTAGTGGTTGCATACCACTGTTTGGTTCTCCCCCTTTTAGCCTTTAGGTAGGGGCAGGGTAGCTGTTGAGAGTTTCCAGCGTACTCATTTCAGTCTTATGACTTGGGTTAGTTTTTGTCTCTTGAGGACTTGGTGGGCAGACCGTCGGGTCTGGCGGTGGTACCCACTGAGAACTCCCTTTTTGGAGTAGTTCTCACACCCTTTGGGGGTTTTCCCCCCTTTTCTCTCCTCTTCTTTGTTTTGCAGAGTCTTAGCAGGTGTTGCCGACTCTGCGGTTGTTGATCGTGGCGAGGGAGTCGCGAGCTAGATCCCTACCCGGCGTTGGAGAGTAGCGGTACCCTTCTGAGGAGATCATCAGTAGATTAGCGGTTTCTTTTCCTCTTTTGAGAGACTTGTAGTGAGGATATTTTGTATTGAGAGATTGTACACTGTTGTATATATATATTGGAGTTACCTCCCGGTTGGGTTTAGAGCTTGTACTCGAGGATTTGTATTATTATTATTTTGGGAGGCAGACAGTGTTGTTTATTTCCAGTTGTACAGTGATTGATTTTAGTTACAGCAGATTTTTATTTATAGCTCTGATATCTGTTTAGTTATAGTACTTTTCTTGCAGGTAGAACGCTTCGCCTATGCAGGTATGCATAGGTGGCGGATCTGTTTGGCGGGCCCGGGTCGCAGTTTCGACCCCGGGGCGTGACAATATGAAACTTCTATGTTTCGACGAGACGATCGCAATGGTGACCTCGGATTTTCCAGATCAGACCCCGATCAAAAGTCGATATTTTAGGGACACTGTTGCACTACTATGTACCAATTTTTGCTATTTAAATAATTCTGGAAATTATTTAAACCTGAATTCTGGATTTTAAAATCATGGTTACTACAATGTACCTCCGAGTACTCCATTACATCAAACGTTACGCATCTCCAAGGATCATCCTGAGTCAAACATCATTGGAGACCCACAAGAAGGAGTCAAAACCCGGAGACAGTTGGTTTGTGGATTCGCTTGTTACGTTTCCATGATCGAACCAAAGAATGTCGATGAAGCTCTTCAGGATGACTACTGGATTGAAGCAATGCAGGAAGAGCCCCATCAGTTTGAACGCAACAAAGTCTGGGAATTAACGACGCCTCCGAAGCAACACAATGTGATCGGTACTAAATGGATTTTCAAGAACAAGAAAAATGAGGATGGTACCATCATCAGGAACAAAGCACGGTTAGTTGCTCAAGGCTACTCTCAAATAGAAGGTATAGACTTTGATGAAACGTTCGCCCCTATAGCTAGACTCGAGTCCATTCGTATCTTATTCGCTATTGCTTGTCACTTTAAAATAAAACTCTTTCAAATGGACGTTAAGAGCGCGTTTTTAAATGGGTTTTTTAAATGAGGAAGTTTATGTGGCTCAACCGAAAGGTTTTGTAGACTGTAAACTACCTAACCATGTTTTTCGTTTGAAAAAGGCTCTTTACGGTTTAAAACAAGCACCGCGAGCATGGTATGAAAGGTTGACAAAGCACCTTTTGGAGAAGGGCTATACTCGAGGGGGAGCAGACAGGACTCTCTTTGTGAAGCATTATCAAAATAACTTCATTGTTGCACAAATCTATGTCGATGACATTGTATTTGGAGCAACAAAGGATAATGATGCTTCTAAATTCGCAGAAACCATGGAAAGCGAATTTGAGATGTCTATGATGGGCGAACTGACATACTTTCTTGGATTGCAAGTGAAACAAAATGGTGAAGGCATCCATCTGTGTCAATCCAAGTATGCAAAGGAGTTGGTAAAGAAATTCGGATTAGAAGATTCTAAAGATTTTCCTACTCCTATGGGAAATAGCAATAAGGGATTAGGAAGTGAATCTCTTAGTGAGAATGTAGACGAGAAACTTTATCGCAGCATGATTGGAAGTCTACTTTACCTCACAGCTAGTCGCCCGGATATATCCTTTAGTGTTGGGATTTGCGCGAGATATCAATCAGCACCAAAGGAGGTTCACCCGAAAGCGGTGAAACGGATCATCCGGTACATCAAAGGAACCATTAATTTCGGAATTTGGTATCCTATGGGAACAAGTCTAGATATTATTGGATACTCAGATGCCGATTGGGTAGGATCTGTGGATGATCGAAAAAGTACGAGTGGTGCATGTTTTTATCTTGGCCATTGTCTTGTTGCATGGCATAGTAAAAAGCAAAACTGCATTGCACTCTCGACTGCCGAAGCGGAATACATCTCAGCGGGTAGTTGTTCAACTCAACTCATTTGGATGAAAAGCGTGTTGAGCGACTTCCGGATTTCAACAACTTCGGTAACTGTTTTATGTGACAACACTAGTGCTATAAACATTTCAAAAAACCCTGTGTTGCACTCTAGAACAAAACACATTGAACTTAGATATCATTTTCTTAGAGAGCTAGTTGAATCAAATATTCTTCAAATTTCCTACATTTCAACTGAAGATCAATTAGGTGACTTGTTAACAAAACCTTTGGATCAAAAACGTTTAATTCATTTGCGTAAAGCAATTGGAATGCTTTCCTTGAAATAACCTCTTTTTGAAACATTTGTTTAGGTTAGGTTTTGTTTTTGTGTTTTTGTTCATTATCTATGCTTAGACATAGAACATTAATTGAGCATTAGTTTTGATTGACTTTAACTGCATCCTTTTATATGTTTAGAAATTTATTATGCTTTGGATATCATAATAATTCATTTGATGCAATGATCATTTATGCGAATTAAATCATCTTTGTTTTGATCAAAGTCAATTTCTCTCTCGATGATCTCTTGGTATAGTTTTTATCTTATTTGACTGTTTAGTCGAGTATGAAATCGAGATCAATATTTGGCTGAATACTTTATATCTTAAATAATTGATAGCCAATTGAGGGGGAGTCAAAGAAAAAGTGTTATGCTCAAAAGATGTGGAAAGAGTTACATCCCAATGAGGAGTGTGAAAACTACCACCACATGGAGGAAAGAGCTACCACCTCGGTCGTCCGAGTACTGTGTGCAGCTACCACATGTATACCAAGCAAGGTTCTTCAAGTTTGATTAAATAAAATGCATGTTGAAATACTTGACTCTGTCAAAATTTCAAGGTTGGTATAAGGTGGAAATTTTAATGAAAGATGCTCAAAGAGCCACTCTCTTCAATAAATTGACTAGATATATTATCTAACTTATCTGGGATTTTAGACATCTATTGATCTTTGTATTTCATTTTCTTTACCGAATTGATGATTTGATAAAGGCATTACACATAAGATCAAGTTAGATGTAATTGAAATTGTTCAACTTTAAGGGATTTAATTTTTATAAATTTTCGTTTCATTTGTTGGATGTTATTGATAGATTTGGCATAATCTATTTCTTGTTGTATGAAACGATGATTTTCATTTAAAGTTGATACACAAAAGTGCTTACAATCTTTTTCTGGATTTTCTAGAATTTTTCTGAATTTTTCTGAAGAAAAAGTTGGAGCCGATCCGGATTGGACAAGCCGATCCGGATCCCGAACGCAGGTATTCTCTGCGGGTAGCCGATCCGGATCGTAATCACGAACTGATCCGGATCGCGGCTAGGGTTTTATATAGAACAAAAGGGTTTTGAATTCTTTTTACTCCAATCTTTTGTTGAAAAGTCTCCAGAGCTTCTCTCTCTAGAATTCATCCATCTTGGAAGCTTTCTAACTCAAGTTCTTCGATTCCAAGTAAGTTTTATTGATCAAAATCTCGGTATTTCACAGTTTTTCATATTCTTCCTCAAAAACGTGATGAATTTCCGTATCCTTTTCGTTTGTGGATGGTTTTTGATCAAATTTCTTTTGAAATAAGAACTCTGGGTAGATTAGTTTTGATTATATGCTAGGTATTCCAATGATAAACGAATTTTTGGCCTTCGATTTCAAAAATTTCGGTTTTAGGGTATATAATGGGAATTTTCGAAAATCATGCGATTGATCTATTTTTAAAATTCTTTTTGCAAAACTAATTTGATTCTTAGTCTCTCTACACGATAATGATTGTTTGGGTACAATTTTTCTAATTTTTGAAAATTAACAAATTTTTCGTGTTCTTGAGTTGTTGCTCACAGGATTTCTTTTCACAAGAATCTAGTAGCAATGGTGATCACCTGGATCATTCTTCTTCTGGCTACTATGGTCCATACTAGAGACACTGTCAAGTCCAAGAGGGCTAAGAAGGCGAAGAAAGTAAAAGATGATTCCGATACGGAATCTGAGACGAAATCGATCGATTGGGATGAGTTGCAAGTTGAGGCAACTGCACCCACTGCTTCTAAAGGAAAAGCAACTGCAGAAACATCAAAGGCTCCGCCTACTGCTGCTGAAAAGGGCAAAGCTCCAATGGAAGAAACTTCTGGGAAGACAAAAAGAAAAAGACTTGCTCGACGGCTTGGACGAGCTCGAGTTATTGAAATAAATGAAACATGTCAAGATGAAACAAAGAATATCCCTCAAACTGAAAATGAATCTGAAGACGAAGAAGATTGGGACACATTTCTTACTGAAGTACAACAAGGTATTGATGAAGAAAATAAGGTTTACCTAAAGAACAAGAAGCTACTGAAGTCTTCCTCAATACTTAAGCAGCAAGCAAGGAAAAAGAATGTGCCAAGCAATGAACCTCTAGACAATTCACATTCTCTGCCAAGAAGATCTCCTCGGAATGAAGGTCAGACTGCTCCGTCAGTCGTCACACAACGTTCTTCAACTTCCAGAAGAATTGACCAAAAGGCAAACTTAGAATCTTCCATCAACCAAGAACAAGATAAAATGGCTCTAGAACTCAGAAAGATGTCCAAGGACATACATCAGATGAAACAAGAGTGTTCTACGATTTCGGGAATGCTTAAAGGAATTTTGAAAAAAACTGGGCTGCACGAGCTCTGAAGACTCTGCCTCAGATGATTGACTTGTGCTGATTTCTAATATTTTTCTTGTGCAGGTTTTTAAGTTTTAGTTTTTCGTTTTAATTCTCAACTTTTGGTTCTTGAACTTGTTAACTTTTCTCTCCTTTTTGGTAATTTTGGCTAACTTTGTGACAAAAAGGGGGAGAGAGTATTAGAACAGTTTGAACAATCTTGATTGTCCAGTTGAACCATGAAGGTAAGTAAGGTACGTAGAACTTCAACTTTTGGTTTTCATTTGTGATTGCATGCATGCCTCGACTAACTATTTGCTAACTATTTGGGCATGTAATATAACTAACAAGTTGATGTTCACTAACAATTTCTGTGACATTTGGATTTTGATTGCATAGGAGATATGTTGGTTTTTAACTATGATCAATTTACATATCTGAATGTATAAATGTCATGGTAAGTATAAATGAGTATAAACTTCATCTCTGTATGTGGTTTTTGAATGATATAAAATTCTTGAGGTATCTAACGATTTCTTTTGTCAAGAATGATTTCTTTTGCAGAGAGTACAGATGTCTAAGTCTAGAGTCTGTTTTAGGAGTTTAACTCATGTATCTATTTTATTTTGGATCTCCATTGTAAATTTTTGTTGTATGGTGATAGCAACAAAAATATCTTTTTGAATTTTCTTGAGTGGATTTATGTTTTGTCACGAAACCGCCAAAGGGGGAGATTGTTACGGAATTTGAGTTGGCGTATTTCGTGAATTCGGTTAAGTCTTGAAGATTGAAGGTAAAGAAGGTTGGATCATATAACTCATTCTCAAGAAAGAAGAATTCAAAAGGATCAGGTATGTTTAACTTAATATCTTTGGTGATCCGAATACTTCTTATAGTGTAGAAACACTTGGATGAATTTCTAATTGCATAAAAATAAAAAACTGGACATGGGACATGTTCAGGATCCGGATCAGACTTTCCAATCCGGATCCCGAAGGTTGTTCGTTCATACACCAGTTCAATTCGGATCGTAGCCTCCGTTGATCCGGATCCCGAACACTGGGTTTACCATTTTATTTGAACGATCCGGATCAGGCTTTTCAATCCGGATCCCGAACGTTGATGTTTGGTGAACTGTATGAACGATCCGGATCAGGCACTTCGATCCGGATCCCGAACCTTGGTTTTTCTGGAAACTGTTTTTCTCGCTACAGCAATCCGGATCGCCGAACTCCGATCCGGATCGTCGTCATGTAAAATTCCAGAAAAGGATAGTTTTTGATTCTTATCCTCTTCCAATGGTTTCTAACCTATAAATAGACCCTATGATTCATTTTTCTAAGGCAAGCCGCTTAAGCCGTGGAAGCCGTCATATTCAAATCAAAATACGGCCATATGAATCCACCTATAGAGAAGAAAGAAAATCATTAGATATTACCCTATGTTTCTTCATCTATATTGATTGATTTGATTCTAGGTTTTCATACTCACATTTTGAGTAGAATCAAATCAATGAATACTTAGATGGTATTTTCGATCTATTTCTAATCTAAGTATTCGGCGGATCATCACCACCCAAAAAACAACGATTTATCCCAAATCGGCGCGTGGACTCGCGTGGCCTTGTGGATTCAAGGTGCTACCGCTCTCGTGGATTCGGAGCGAGGTACGTTCGTGGATTCAAAGCGTGCTACTGGGTGAAGACCGTGGATTCGGTCGGACGTCGTGGACTCGACGTTGGACGCCGTGGATTCGGCGTTGGACGCAGATCGTGGATTCGAGAAGCGTCGTGGAGCGAGCGGAGAAGATCAACTAGGAGCGTATGGAAAAGCTTGAGTCGTCTGTGAGTACGGGGCACACCTTGTACGTGTTTAATTCTAGTGGATTTCACCGTGTTATCGGTCCCGTGGTTTTTTACTCCGGTTTGGAGTTTTCCACGTAAAAATCTCTGCGTGTTATTTATTTTTTCCGCATTGGGTTTTATATCGCAAAGATTTTTGAGTGTTTATTGTTTACACCTTATCACCCCCCTCTAGGTGTTTTTTCCCCTATTTAGATCCAATTATACATAACCCAACAAAGAATGCGCCGACGGGAGGACAAAGGCCGGTGTACAAGCCTTGCATCATTTGCGATGGATTACACTCAGTGATCGAATGTCCCCAGAAGCAAGACCACTGTTTTCGATGCGGCAAACTGGGGCACTTACGTTTCAACTGCCCCTTGAACACGGGGACATCATCCGTAGCAGCATCTACACCTTCGTCTCAGCAACCGGGAGGAGGGAGAGTCTATACGATGACCCACCAGGGGACGAACCCACAGAGCACGATGTAACAGGTAATACTCGAGTTTCAAATCTTCGCGCTAGAACCTTTGTGTTAACACCTGAGCGTCCCACTCTTTCACCTCGCTTCGTGTTTTCGCCCTACCTTAGTTATTAGAAGAAATCCCCACCGTAGAAATAAGTTCGGTCGGATCTTTTAGCTACCCCACGAGGCGGGCGGCTTTACCCCTTCCTGCCCGGCAAGGGTTGGGTGGGTTCTTAGTCTCCAAGAACTAAGGGGGGGGGGGGGGGGGGGGGGGGGGGGGGGGTTTCCGTTAAGGATTATCGGCATAGCGCTTGGGGCCGACAGTCGCGGCAATCTTTAAGCGGTAGTTGACTGCTTGAAGTTCCAAGCGTGTCTCCGGGCACCGGACTGACTGGAACTCGTAAACTGAGTTTGTAGGAGCGTCGTCTGCCCGCTTTTCTTTGTTGCGGGCGAGAAGCGTGGTAGAAGGCAAACGAGTAGCGTTCACGAGCGCCATATGGATCACGACACGAGAAGAATAAGTACCCTTCTACCTCGGATAGATGACCTAGTCGATCAACTACAAGGAGCAACGGAGTTCCCAAAGATTGATCTGCGGTCCGGCTATTGTTACGGCTTTTTGGTGTTGGCATATTTCGTGAGTCAAGTCAGTGAGTTGAGTCGGAGTCTTAAAGGGATCAAATTGTCAATCAGCAATCAAAGACTTAGAGAAGATTCAACAAGAGCTCAAGTTGACACTCAGTGTCTTGAGTCTTGAAGATTGAAGTTGAAGAATTGTGGATCAGTTACATCAATCTCAAGTAGAAAGTATTCAAGAGGATCAGGTATGTTTAACTAAATAATTATGGTGATCCGAATACTTTCTTATAGTGTAGAAACACTTGGATGAACTTTTATTTGCATAAAAATCAAAAACTGGACATGGGACATGTTCAGGATCCGGATCAGACCTTGCAATCCGGATCCCGAAGGGTACTTGTTCATTGGCATTTTCAATCCGGATCCTAGGCCATTCCGATCCGGATCCCGAACATGGGACTTTGCTGAATTGCATGAACGATCTGGATCGGACCTTGCAATCCGGATCCCGAACCCTTGGTTTTCTGGAATCGTCAATCTCGTTACGACGATCCGGATCACAGTAAATCCGATCCGGATCGCCGTCCTGAAAATTTCCAGATAAGGTATGTTTTTGATTCTTATCTCTTTCCAAAGGTTTCTAAACTATAAATAGACATTTAGGGTTTCTCAAAAATGTGGGAGCTACGGCCGATCAATTTATAAAACACTTGAGAGCAACCCTAGAGGCTAGGTTTTCATCGATCTTCTTTATAGCCTCTTTTAGGTCAATTCGATGGTTCTTTCAAGAACATATCTTTTGTCGAATTGATCTAATCTTTGCTTAGAGATTTCTTCTACGGTTCCTCAATGAGAATCTAAGCAAAGGATCACCATCGAAGTCAATATTCTTATCGACTGAGTTTGCGTCGTGGATTCGACGTGGCATCGTGGATTCGGTGTGCTAAAGGCGTTTCGTGGATTCGAAACGTGTGCTCGTGGATTCGAGTGGCGTTCGTGGATTCGAACGTGTGCAGTGGGCGTGCAAAATCGGTGGAGCGTGAGGTCCAAGAAATTGAAGGAGGGGTTAAATCCGTGGAGACGGTAATCACCTTGTTATTCTTCTTTTCTTAGGGATTGTTATTGCGTGGATATCCAACCGGTCAGCGCAAGGTCCGAAGAAGCTGAATGAGGGGTTTGAGTCCGTGGAGTCGGTAATCACCTTGTTATTCTTCTATTCTTATTGGATTGTTATTGCGTGTTGGTCCCGTGGTTTTTCTCCTGGATTGGAGTTTCCACGTATATCTTGGTGTGCTGTTTTTATTTTCCGCATTGGTTTTTATTTTGCACTGAGATTTGGTTTTATAAGTATTACACCTATTCACCCCCCCTCTAGTTGTTTGATAGTACCTATTTAGATCCTTTGGGATTCATAACTCTACAATTGGTATCAGAGAAGGTTTTAGGTTTATCTATCATGTTGGGTGAAAGTGGTAATATTTATAGACCTCCTTTTTTTGATGGGACTAATTATGCTTATTGGAAAGTGCGGATGAGAGCTTTTCTCATCGCAATTGATAAGCGGGTATGGCAATCCGTGGAATACGGTTGGGTGCATCCTGTTGAGGAAGTAGGAAATTCTACTACCCCAAAACCTCGCTCTAGATGGTCCAAAGAGGAATTTGAAAGATCTTCTTACAATGGGAAAGGTATGAACGCTTTATTTAATTCTCTTTCCTCGACTGAGTTCACACGAATTTCCGCGTGTGAAACCGCGAAGGAAATTTGGGATATTCTCAAAATTACACACGAGGGTACTAATCTTGTAAAAATTCAAAAGCTCCAAATGCTTACAAGTCAATTTGACTCTATTCATATGGAAGAGCATGAATTGTTTACAGATTATTACACTAGACTTCAAGATGTAATTAATGCATGTGCTAATTTAGGAGAAAAGATCCCGGAGTCGAAAATTGTAAGAAAGATACTTCGGACTCTTCCGGAACGGTTTAGGGCAAAGGTTACCGCCATTGAAACCGTTAGTCATCCGGATGAGATGAGTGTAGAGGAATTAGTAGGTGCTTTGCAAACTTATGAGATGACTTTTCCTACTAATCAAGTTTCTTCCAAGTCTCTTCTAAGCTTACAGGTATTGCATTCAAATCCACAAAGGAAGAAGATAGCGAATCAAGTTCCGACGA
Source organism: Tillandsia leiboldiana (assembly GCA_029204045.2). Taxonomy (NCBI): domain Eukaryota; kingdom Viridiplantae; phylum Streptophyta; class Magnoliopsida; order Poales; family Bromeliaceae; genus Tillandsia; species Tillandsia leiboldiana. The sequence continues at coordinate 85,587 of JAQNDB010000132.1, read as the reverse complement.
TGAAATCTCTTTTGCCGATTTTGAAGAACAATTGGCGCGGATCACAAAGAAATTTCGTCCGAAATTTTGGAAGAATCGAACCGATGGATCTTCATCCACGAAACCATCTAAAGGATCATCGGGTTCTAAATCCTCTTACCTCAAAGGCATTGCAAAACCTTCTAAAGAAAAAGAAAAATATGATTTCGAAGGAGAAATCCAATGCTATCGATGCAAAGGCTACGGCCATTTTTCAACGGATTGTCCTTCTCCGAAATCATATAAAAAGAAGGCATTGCAAGCGAAAACTTAGGACGATTCTACTTCTAATGAATCGACCTCAAGTAAAGAGGAAAAAGTCGTTGCCTTACATGCTTCTCAAATTCCCTCTTCTAATGTTTGTTTATCATCTTTAATCACTGACTCTATTCCTTTGATTTTGCATGAAACATCAACATCCAACGGAGAGTCATCAAGTGAGGGGGAGTCGGACGAAGAAGAACTCGTTGAGGCATATCAACAACTTCTTGCGGAATCTAAGAAGATGGCAAAGCATATCAAGAAGTTGAGGATGCAACGACTTGAGAATCAAGACGAGAATCATGCTTTAAAGATAAAACTTCATGATCTCGAGGAGGAACAAGGACGTTTATTGAATAACAATAAAATCCTCCAAGAAAAGCTAAACCAATCGGAGACAAACGCTAAATCATATATGGACAAGATTGGTTTTCTAGAAAAGCAGTTTGAGGAAATTCATGTCACCAACCAAGCTTTGACCAAGCAAGTTCATCAACTCAAATCCGACATACAAAGGCTTTCAACCGGTTTCAAAAACTTTGACGGTATGTCCGGATTAGGTCAAACAAGCAAGGTTGGTTTGAGTTTTAAAAAGGATCAAACTGTGCATGCTTCAAGTTCCACATTCAAATTGAAAGGAAGAACGTGTCACTTATGTGGACTTGAAGGACATTTGGTGAAGAATTGCCCGAAAAAGAGAAAGAAGAGTCCTTCGGCAACTTCATCTACGGAGCGAACTCAACGGAATCAAAAGACACATCAAGTCAAAGGAGTTTACTCAACCCACCAAAGGTCCGAGCCACAACATCAATCATTCAAGTGGATCACTGCGAGGCAAAGACCTAAGGTGGACCAACAGTCAAAGCGGACAACCCCCGGCCACAACGAATCAAGACAACCCAAAATCCAGCGATTTTGGATTCGGAAAGGTGATATCTTTCCTTGTCTTAAGTTCTAAATAGCTTATGACTATATGTAATGCTTTGATTGGTTTTCCCTTCATATCTTTCTTAATCTTTGCATTACATGTTTTTCAATGCTCTTCGTTTTTATACTTTGTTTTTGAACAAAAGGGTTTTTACTGAACAAGTGCATTGAATAAAAAGGGCTTCACTTTTATTCACTCCAAATTAATTTTATTTGGATTATCAACTTTACTCCTTAATCATAATCTTGAAGATACTTCATTATAGGAGTTTTTGATATTATAAGCATCAAATTTTAGAAATCATGTGTGATCTTTAGATGCTTAATCTATCTCGGTTGTGTGAATTCATTGTGATAAACATGAGACAACCGATAGACTAAAATTTGAGATTTAATTCTTTCACGTAAGAGATTGCATTCTTACAAGGGTATTGAAATGATTTGCAAAAGATGTGGAAAGAGTTACATCCGAAAGGAGTGTGAAAACTACCACCACATGCTGGAAAGAGCTGCCACCCCGGTCGTCCGGTTTGTGTGTGAAGCTACCACATGTTATGGATGCTTGATAGTATTTTATGAGAAAATCTTTAGTTGAAGCATTTGGAGATTTATATGCAAAACTCTTATATTTTGAACAATCTACTGGTTGGTATAAGGTGGGATAGTTGAAAGATGCTCAAAGAGCCACCCTTAGGTATTTTAGTGCTTATCTCAAATTTGAAAGGGTAAGAAATCAAATTGATGTCATTTGGAAATCTCTATAAGTCATCTTTGTACATCCGTTACATCTTGATAGACTTTGGATATCAAGATTATTTTTGATGACTTGTGTTTGATGAATATAACATGAAAAACTGTTTATAATGTTTTACCTTTATTTTTCATGATTTTGGAGTAAATCTTTTTAATTTTTGTGAAATTAATTGGATTGAATGACATCTGTGTGAATTCACTGTTTAAAGCACTTTAAATTGATTTCTTGATGGAATACAAACCGGTATTTGAAAAGATTCTAAAATCTGGATTTGTTTCAAGAAATTATTTGATTTTTGCTTTCTGGTACAGGTACGGAATCTGCATTTTTGTTATATACCAGAACTGAGCTTTTATCTCTCTTTCTCTATGAACTAACATTGTTAGTGATTTCCTTTTGTCTAGTATGTTCACTGTTTGACAATTTGTGACAAAAAGGGGGAGAAGAGAAATGACGGAGATGAGATCATCAAGAGAGGATAAACGAAACGAAAATGGAAAAATGGGGGAGAACGGAAAATGATGATCGTATCACAAAGGGGGAGAACATAGATGCTCAAGAACATGGAGAACATGTTAGAGATGCTCAAGATAGGGGGAGACAAAGAAAGGTTGAAAGAGCTGGTAAAAACAAAAGAACCAAAAGGATGAATCAAATGTAGGATTTTAATTTCTAACGACTGACGTTTGATTTTGTTTGGAGTTTTATTTTGCAGGAATTACATCACTTTAAGACTCCAAGTCCTAAGTCATAGAGTATGTTCTAGGACTGTTTGGTTCAAATGTAATTTTGTATTTATTGGATCTTTCACGCAAAGAAAATCAATGTTTTGGTGATGACATTGAGTTTCGATTTTTTGGTTTAAGATGAGTGACTTGAGCGCTTTTATGTATTTTTGGGTTTTGTCACGAAATTGCCAAAGGGGGAGATTGTTACGGCTTTTTGGTGTTGGCATATTTCGTGAGTCAAGTCAGTGAGTTGAGTCGGAGTCTTAAAGGGATCAAATTGTCAATCAGCAATCAAAGACTTAGAGAAGATTCAACAAGAGCTCAAGTTGACACTCAGTGTCTTGAGTCTTGAAGATTGAAGTTGAAGAATTGTGGATCAGTTACATCAATCTCAAGTAGAAAGTATTCAAGAGGATCAGGTATGTTTAACTAAATAATTGTTGTGATCCGAATACTTTCTTATAGTGTAGAAACACTTGGATGAACTTTTATTTGCATAAAAATCAAAAACTGGACATGGGACATGTTCAGGATCCGGATCAGACCTTGCAATCCGGATCCCGAAGGGTACTTGTTCATTGGCATTTTCAATCCGGATCCTAGGCCATTCCGATCCGGATCCCGAACATGGGACTTTGCTGAATTGCATGAACGATCCGGATCGGACCTTGCAATCCGGATCCCGAACCCTTGGTTTTCTGGAATCGTCAATCTCGTTACGACGATCCGGATCGCAGTAAATCCGATCCGGATCGCCGTCCTGAAAATTTCCAGATAAGGTATGTTTTTGATTCTTATCTCTTTCCAAAGGTTTCTAAACTATAAATAGACATTTAGGGTTTCTCAAAAACGTGGGAGCTACGGCCGATCAATTTATAAAACACTTGAGAGCAACCCTAGAGGCTAAGTTTTCATCGATCTTCTTTATAGCCTCTTTTAGGTCAATTCGATGGTTCTTTCAAGAACATATCTTTTGTCGAATTGATCTAATCTTTGCTTAGAGATTTCTTCTACGGTTCCTCAATGAGAATCTAAGCAAAGGATCACCATCGAAGTCAATATTCTTATCGACTGAGTTTGCGTCATGGATTCGACGTGGCATCGTGGATTCGGTGTGCTAAAGGTGTTTCGTGGATTCGAAACGTGTGCTCGTGGATTCGAGTGGCGTTCATGGATTCGAACGTGTGCAGTGGGCGTGCAAAATCGGTGGAGCGTGAGGTCCAAGAAATTGAAGGAGGGGTTAAATCCGTGGAGACGGTAATCACCTTGTTATTCTTCTTTTCTTAGGGATTGTTATTGCGTGGATATCCAACCGGTCAGCGCAAGGTCCGAAGAAGCTGAAGGAGGGGTTTGAGTCCGTGGAGTCGGTAATCACCTTGTTATTCTTCTATTCTTATTGGATTGTTATTGCGTGTTGGTCCCGTGGTTTTTCTCCTGGATTGGAGTTTCCACGTATATCTTGGTGTGCTGTTTTTATTTTCCGCATTGGTTTTTATTTTGCACTGAGATTTGGTTTTATAAGTATTACACCTATTCACCCCCCCCTCTAGTTGTTTGATAGTACCTATTTAGATCCTTTGGGATTCATAACTCTACAGCTATCAGCATCCTAGGGTCCGGGGTGATGACATATTGAAAACAGCCCTGCGAGCTCGGAATAGTCAACACGAGTTTACGGTTATACCGTTTAGACTCGTTAACGCACCAACGGTGTTCACGGGCATGACGAATAGGATACTCAAGCCCATCTTAGACCAGTCGCTGATAGTCCTCTAGTTGACGTTCCGGTCTACTCTCGCATAGACAAGGGGTATGGGGAACACTCGCGAGTAATTTCCCCCAGACCCTCCGGGACCAGGAAGTGTATTGCCAAACTCATAAAGTGTGAGTTCTGGCTCTGCGAGGTGGGTTTTCTAGGGCATATCAGGTCGGCAGTTAGGATTGCGGTAGACCCGAAGAAGATAGATTCGGTAACCGACTGGCTCTGGCCGACAACAGTAACTGAGATTCGAAGCTTCCTAGGTCTGGTAGGGTATTACAGACGCTTTGTGGAGGGCTTCTCCAAGATAGCCATGCCCCTGACTCGCCTGACCCGTAAAGGAGAAAAGCACATCTAGACAGAGCAATGCCAAAAGAGTTTTGAAGAACTCAAGAACAAGTTGACGCGAGCCGCGGTGCTTGCTCTACCGGAGCCCGGCGAGGACTACGAGGGGTATTGCGATGCGTCGCGAAACGGTCTCGGAGGCGTGCTTATGCAACGAGGTAAAGTAATATGCGTCGAGGCAACTCAAGGAATAAGAGAGAAACTACCCCGTGCACGACCTAGAGCTTGTAGCGGTCGTGTTCGTCCTCAAACTGTGGAGACACTATTTGTACGGTACACATTGCAATGTGTACTTCGGTCATCAGAGCCTCAAGTACCTCTCCACTCAGAGGGAGTTGGATTTGCGGCAAAGGCGGTGGCTCGAATTACTAAAGGACAGACGGTGGAATCAATGACGAACGCCCTTACCCGGTAGGACCGTCTGATTGAAGAATCTTCGCAATTGAGATTGGAGGTAGTACCAGCGGGTACGGTCGCACAGCTCTTGACCCTGGTGGTTAGACCTACCCTGCTGGACAGGATTCTGAAAGGACAATCGACCGATGGCCAGCTACAACTGGTGCGAGACAGAATACCCTCGGAGCAAGGCAAAATTTTTGCGATTGACTCAGGTGATGTAATAAGGATCCGAGGATGAATTCGTGTACCCGATAAGCTGGAAATGAGGGAAGAAAATCTAGCAAAAGCATATAATACCTCCTATACCGCGCATCCCGGAGGTACAAAGAGCTGCAAGGATCTGTGGCAGACCCTCTGGTGGCCCAAATCGAAAGAGCGAGGTGACATAATTTGTGGCGCAATATTAGGTGTGCCAACAGGTGAAAGCGAAACATCAGCGACCGGCGGGGGAAACAGACGTTTCAGACTGAAAGGGAAGTTAAGTCCGAGGTATGTGGGACCGTTCGAGATCCTAGAACGCGTAGGCCCGGTGGCGTACCGGTTGGACTTGCCGCCCAACCTCGAACGAGTCCACAACGTGTTCCATGTCTCAATGCTTCGGAAGTACCTCGCCGACCCCTCTCACGCCTTGGATGTCTCTACCATCGAGTTGCAGGAGGACTTGAGCGTCGGGGAGACGCCGGTGCGGATTTTGGCACGAGAGGATAAGAAGTTGCGTAATCGCACCATTCCCTACGTAAAGGTCCAGTGGAGCAATCACGAGGAACGCGAGGCAACGTGGGAATTGGAGTCAAAGATGAGAGAATGTTTTCCCGAGTTGTTTAACGGGAATTGCGTTTAAGTTTCGAGGACGAAACTTGTTTTAAAGTGTGAGTGGTGTAATGATCCGGCTTTTACGTGTAATTATGACTCACGTTTTAATTAGGTATTTCTTTTAGTGAAATAAAATTATCGAGTTTCGGTAAGTCGGTCGGTGCGGGGGATGATTATTTTTCTGTAAAAGGGCTCGGAAAAGGAGGACCGACGGTGCGATCGGATCCAAAATCTGACTTACGGATCTCCCGGAAGGGAATTTTTAGTGATGTGGTGACTAAACGTGCATCGGAATCCGTGCAAAATATCCTGCACGCTTTATGAGGAAAAGGTGGGTTTGTCTTGTAGGATAATTAATTAAAGAATTAATTAATCGGTGACAGAATTTGTTATTCGGTTACGGATGTTAAAAAGGTGGGATTAATTAATTAAGGAATTAATTAATCGGTGATAGGAAATTAAAATAAAGGTGGTTTATCCCGTAGGATTTAATTAATTAAGGAATTAATCGAGATAGAAGTTGTTATTCGGTTACGGATGTTAAAGAGGTGGGATTAATTAATTAAGGAATTAATTAATCGGTGATAGGAAATTAAAATAAAGGTGGTCTATCCCGTAGGATTAATTAATTAAGGATTTAATCGGGATAGAAGTTGTTATTCGGTTACGGAGATTAAAAATGTGGGACTAATTAATTAAGGGATTAATTAATCGGTGACGGGAAATTAAAATAAGGATTTAATTATATGATTAATTAATTAGAGAAAAAGATTGATTAGTCGGTGATGGGAACTATAACAAGGATTTAATAATACGTACGGGGGAAAAGCCAACAAAAGGGAAACCCTAGCCGGTGAGAAAAAAAAAAAAGAGAATCGAGAGAAAGAGAAAGCGGAGGAACCCGATCACCCCGATTTGACGTGCCGGAGACCGGAGAACGAGACGCCATCGTCTACGGGGAGCGGATCCGGATCTCCAACGTCGCAAGGAACAAGATCGGTTCTTTAATTTCGATAGATTGAGGTTTGTAATCGTTATCGCTTTGGTCGAATTAATCGGGGGTTTTCCGCGTTCTTTTAAGGTCAATTTAATCGGTACATCGATCACGGATTTTTGTTGGGTTTTGATCGATGCTTCGTCCTTGTTCTTGATCGGATTGATCGATGATTTTTAATTGGTCTTTTGATCGAGTACCGGTCGATGTTTCGGTCAATGGTGTAATTGTTAGATTTACCACGGATTTATTCAGGAATTTTTTGTCGGCGTTTGTTGGAGCATAGTTGTGAGGTCCCGGAATCCCCCGCGTAGGATTGCTGGTTGTTGGGCAGCGTTCGGTCGCCGTTGGGGGTGTTGGTGCGCGCGTTGGGGCCCAGAAATGGATGTGTGGTGCAATTTGGGTTTTAGCTGGCATCACTGGAGGCCTGCGTGGTGTGTCAGTGGTGTTTGCGCGCAATTTGCACACAAGTGTTGGACTTCGTGCTTAGAAGGTTATCCCGTGGGGAATTGGAGGACCCGTCGGGTGTTTGGAGGTAATTTCGCGCGTTTCAGATGTCAAATTTAGACTCCGGGTGAAGTTTGGATAAAAGTTTACCTCTCCGGTCGCCTTCGGGAATTTTTAGAGTTGGAATTTGGCAAATCGGACTTTAAAAATGGACCCGGCGCGGAAATCGGATCGAGTGGGCATTCGGCAATTTTTCGGACGAGAATTTAGAGGAACGGACATCGTTTTTGGATTCAGCGCGCGAAATCGCTAAGAATGGACTATTTATTTGTTTGATTTGGAGCCCGGATGAAGTGCGCGTTTTTCGAGGCATCGCGGCACGGTTCCCAAGGTTGGCGGCTCGGAAATCGAGGCTGGGCGCGCGGTTCGGGGAGCGTACGGACGCGGCAGGGGCGCACTGTTGCGCTTCGGCGGGGGATGCGTGGGGGCCGCCACGTGGCGGGCCCCCGTTGGCGCCCGCTCGGGCGCGGGGGCGTGCGCCTGTGTGGCGCGCGCTGTGTCCCGCCCCCGTGTGGCGGTGTAACGCGCGCCCGTGTGGCGCGCGGTTTGCCGCGCCCGCGTGGCACGCGATGACGCGGCCACGTGGCGTGGGGGACACGCGCTGCGCCTGGTGCGCGCGCCCCTGCTTGTGGACCGGCCGGTTGAGGAGCCCCATTGGTTGGTCCACGGTGGACCCGAGGCCGTGGACCGCTCCTCCTCATCTTTTTCTTCTTCTTCTCCCTTCTCCCCCGCAAGCCTTTTCTCCCCCATTTTCTTTTCTTCCTTCTTCAACCGAGCGAGAGAGGGAGTGAGGAGGGGATTTGTGGGTGGTGCGGCGGTGCATTATGGACCTCGTGGAGCGTGCGCGAGGTTCCGTTGGGAGCGTTTCGGCAGCGGCGGCGCAGTCGGGTAGGTCCCGTGCGTTGGTTTTTCTGTATTTTTGTACAGTTTTTGGAGCGTTCTTTTAGACTGTAACTGACTCTCTTGTTCCTTTTTGTGTTGGGCACCGTGCACCGTTTTGCGTGCGGACTCCGGCACCGTGCACCGTTTTGCGTGCATACTCCGTTTTGCGTGTGGATCCTGGCACCGTGCACCGTTTTGCATGCGAACTCCGGCACCGTGCACCGTGTTGCGTGCGGACTCCGTTTTGCGTGCGGATCCTGGCACCGTGCACCGTTTTGCGTGCGGACTCCGCCACCGTGCACCGTTTTGCGTGCGGACCCCGTTTGGCGTGCAGATTCCAGCACCGTGCACCGTGTTGCGTGCGGACTTCGTTTGGCGTGCGGATTCCGGCACCGTGCATCGTTTTGCGTGCGGACTCCGGCACCGTGCCCCGTTTTGCGTGCGGACTCCGTGGAGGCCAATTGCAAGTGTCTACGAGCAATTGGTGGCAAATCGAGGTGGGTGGCCTTATCTCCAAGTTTTATGGACTGTACCGTATTTCTACTGATGTTGGACTATGCATGATAGTTTATTTCATTGTGTAGCATGCTAGATTGTAGGAATTGTTATTCCTTTTATTATCTGTTAATATAGTTATCTTGGAACTTGACCTAGCACCCCCGTCATACGTTGCATGTGTAACCAGACCAGTAGAAAACCCTCACTTGGGCTAGGGTTATTTATGCTTAGACATCCACACTGTTCTTTCATCCCTGGACATAGTGTTTTCTCGCCCGGGTAGTGGGCCGAGAGGTCGGGACTTGCTTTTAGTGTGGGATGCTTTTGCACTCTTGCTTGGGAGCAGAGTGGAGTCTGGTAGTTGTAGCGGGTTGCTTATCTGTGCGGGGAGCCGTTTGGGTAAACGGTAGTCCCGAGAGGTCTTGTTTCCCTTTTACGCTGTCGTAGGAGGGAGCCGTTGAGTAGACGGTAGTCCCGGGCCGTCGAGTATCTTCCGGTCCGTATTGTTGGGAACCGTTGGGGTTGACGGTGGTCCCAGGTCGTTGAGTGTTGTCCGACCTGTTTTGTTACCCTGAGTTGTGGGTCGTTCCTGGCTGTGGAGTATCTCCAGCCAGTGAGCTTTGTGCTGCGAACTGTTGGAGAGGCTAGTGTCTCGTGTTTCGAGTTAGCCGATCAGCTGAGTCGTCGAGAGTGCTCCGACTGTTGTGCGAGATATTTGGGGATCTTGAGTCCTACCGTTCTGAGAGTGAGCGTGGATTTTGACTAGCCTGCTTATGCCAATTTGTGATACTCTATGCCGCGCCGTTTTCCTCAGTTAGAGTCGCGTCCCTGAGATGCCGCTGTGGATACGATGGGCCTGTTGAGGCAGTTTTGCGCGAGGGGTGAGTTAGTCGGGCAGGATGCCCCACGTAAATCCCGTCCTCATGGGGATTTGTGGTAGTGGGCAGGCGCGTTCCTAGTCGACAGGCGCAGGTTTGACTGGACCCTATGAGGCAGTCAGTTCGATTGGGTCTATTGAGCACCTTGGGTGCGAGTGGTCTCTTTTACTTTCATCTGTTCCACTTTTTGAGTATCTAGATAGAGGTATGGTAGCTGTTGAGTAGCTCCAGCTTTTCTTGTTCAGATTTCATTGCACTGTTATCTTTTACCTCTAGTAGACTTAGTGGGCGGACCGTTGGGCTTGTTGACGGCACCCACTGAGAACTACTGTGGGAAGTAGTTCTCACACCCGTCGTGGTGTCTTTTTCCCCAGGAACTTCTTCTCCTGCTCCTGTTGCTCCAGTTGCTGATCCTTCTGACCGAGGCGAGGGAGTCACGAGCTAGTTCCCTACCCGTCATTGGAGTGTAGCGGTACCCCTTCAGAGGAGAGCTTCAGTAGATTAGTTTACTTCTTTTTCCTCTGTTGAGAGACCTTTGTAGAGAGGTATAGAGTTGTACTTTATTTTACAGTTTGAGAGACTGTTGTAGTGAGGATGTTCTTGTATCGAGAGTCTGTACACTGAGGTATTTATTGGAGTTACCTCCCTTTTGAGTTTTGTATCAGAGGCTATGTATACGATCGTTTTTGGGAGATGGTTATTGTATTATTTTCAGTTGTACAGTGTTTGGTTTTCAGTTTGTAGTAGTTTACTTTCCGCTCTGATATCTGCATACTGTAGTTGATTCTTTCTGCAGGTTAGACGCTTCGTCTGTACGGCAGTTTCCGTACAGATGGCGGATCTGTTGGCGAGCCCGGGTCGCAGTTTCGACCCCGGGGCGTGACAATAGTGGGTTAACGGGAGGCCGCCGCCGCCGTTTTTAAAACGGGAGGCCGCCGCCGCCGTTACCATGGTCGCGGGATCTTCACCGGAGTCGCACAGGAGCGAAAACGGAGAAGAAATCGCGAAACGGAGAGTTACTGTGCTCTTCCCTACAGCGCGGTCCACGGGTTCGGGCGTGCACCCGGTGCACGCGTGCAGCATCGGGGGCACAGGACCCGGCGCACGAATCCGTGCGCCGACCCGGCCCGTCCAGCGCGGTGCACGCGCTGGGCGTACACCCGGTGCGCGACGCCGCGGCCGAGTGCGTGAACCCGGCGCGCGCCAGCGCCGTGCGCGGCCCGGCCCGTTCCTCCTGGTGCACGCTTCCTGTGTGCACCCGGCGCACGCCGCCCGGCCGCCGATGCGCAGACCCAGTCCACGGTTGCTCCTGTGCACCACCCGACAGCCCAAAGTTCGGAAGCTCCGTTTTGGTCCGTTTTTCCACCGTTTTGAGCGCCGTCTTCGCCGTTGGGATCACCATTTCCGCGGTTTTCTTGGCATGGCCACTTTGGATCTTTTTGGTCACCGTTTCGCCGTGTCGGGTGCTAATTTCGCCAACGCTCCGCGCCTCGACGAAATCGTCGGGGGCGCGCCGTCGGGTCTATCTCTCATCGTTTCCGTTGTCGGGGCCTTCTTGGTTTAACCATTGACATCCCGAGTGGGCTACCGGTTGAGAATTGGGTTTTGTTGGATTTTCGTGGGTTTAATGTGTCAGTGGTTGGGACCACTGATTTTACCTGATTAGGGTAAGGTGTTAATTTGTACTCTTGGATATTCTAGTAGGCCGCGAGGAGTTCCGATTACTTGAGAGGGTCACGGGAGCGGTCGTATATCTTCAACCAGGTGGGTTCTTTTGCATCAAGTGCTGTAAGTGCATTATGTGCAACGTATCACTAAAGTATCTAATACTAACTGGTTTAATAAAGTAGATGAGATGCTCTAATATGTTGACCTTTCGCATTACTATGTACCGTTCTCTTGTTGATAATTGTGGCGACCAAGTGTCGCGGTGCTTAATTTACGCCGACTTCGGCAAACCGGTGTTGAATGCTGCACGTACACTGGCGGCTTGGCCCCCGCATAGGTGTACTTTTTCGGAGAAGTGGTCTGAATGACCCGTGTGCCCCACGTGTGTTGTTTGGGGACCTCTTCACGATCGCTACTTGCCGCCCATGCATCGTGAAGGGGTAAGAGCATCATGTGTCACGTAGGGAGATCGTCGATCTACCCTGATGGGACGGTGTCACGTAGGGAGATCGTCGATCTACCCTGACGGGACGGTGTCACTAAAGTAAATAAAGTGAGTAAAGTAAGTTTCAGGGCGAAGGATAGCGAAAGGTTCCGGCGCAGTGTAACTCATTCTAATTTCCTGTTCAGTAATGTTATAACATCTACTTTATTTGTCACTGACTTTACCCACTCCGTAACAGGTGTGACTAGGTGTAGTGGTCGGGACGACGGTGAGGCAGTGACTGGTGAATATTAGCTGTATGAGGCCTTATGTCAGAACTTTTGGTTCGGTTATCTCTATTCACACTGCTTAGTTCAACTTTAGTTTAATTTGTGTGGATGTGGATCATGCTGGATGGTTGGTTAGTTGTTTGATATTACAGTATATTTAAATTAATGTTATCAATCATTGCGGCCGTTTTACGATGTCAAAAGGATTTCGAAAATGATTTTACAAAAATAGGGTGTCGTGTGGGCACCACTTTGAAAACCCTGTGGATCTATCCTTTCAAACAACAAAGCCGCTTTAATGTGAAGGTTGAGATGTTTTAAAGGAATGGGTGTCGAGTGGACACTGGTTGCAAACTTATAGGTCCCTCTTAATGGGATTGAATGTCTTTACACTCTCGTACTTGTTGATTGTGACTGTGTGGTTAAAGATCGTGTGTTGAATGTTGTTGTTGTAAGTAGGATGCTGTGCATATACAAAGGAGACTCTATCCGCTTGAAGAGTGAATTTGTATATGTGGCGGTCTGACACGCACCAGGGCGAGGTCGGTACTTATTTGTATTCAAAAAAGAAAAATATGTACGTTTTCCGCTCATCTTTACCTAAAAACCCCCGGGGCGTGACAAGTGCCAGCAGGAGCAGTTGCGAAATTTCTGTCCTTGGAAATAAAGCCTACGCTGATAGAGAGGATCGCAGAAGGCCAAACGACGAACCCACAACTACAGCAGGTGCGGGACAGCTCATCCTCAGAATCAGGTGGGGATTTTGTGATCGGTGCTGACGACGTGCTGAGGTTCCGGGGACGAGTCTGCGTGCCTGAAGTGCCGGAATTAAGGAAAGAAATTCTGGCAGAAGCGCATAACGCCCCCTACACTGCGCATCCCGGAGGTACAAAAATATACAGAGACCTGAGACAGACCTTTTGGTGGCCTAAATTAAAGAACGATGTGGCGCAGTTCATGGCACGATGTTTGGTGTGCCAACAGGTGAAGGCGGAACACCAGCGACCGGCGGGAAAACTACAACCGTTGCCCATACCGGAGTGAAAATGGGAACGGATCACCATGGATTTTGTGACCGGTTTTTCGCGATCGCAACAAGGACACGACGCGATCTGGGTCATTGTGGACCATCTGACGAAATCGGCCCACTTTATACCGATTCACACGACGTGGACTAGAGATCGGCTGGCGCAGACCGATATCGACGAGGTGGTGAGATTGCATGGAGTACCATCATCCATAACCTCGGACAGGGACACACGCTTCGTGTCAAACTTTTGGCAGAGTCTGCAGCAGGCGTTGGGGACCAAGTTGCAGTTTAGCACGGCATTTCACCCGCAGACGGACGGGCAATCGGAACGAGTGATCCAGATTCTCGAAGGGAGGGGTGGTCGCGTTACCTACCCCTCGTGGAATTTGCTTACAACAATAGCTATCAGGCTAGTATTCGGATGGCCCCGTACGAAGCCTTGTACGGATGCCGGTGTCGATCGCCCATTTGCTGGGACGATTTGGGAGAGCGAAAACTCTTGGGGCCAGACCTCGTAGAGGAAACGGAAGCAAAGGCGCGCCTTATCTGGCAACGGTTGTTGACCGCCCAGAGCCGGCAGAAAAGTTACGCGGACCAGAGGCGACGGGAGTTGGAATTTACGGTAGGGGATCATGTGTTGCTACGCATGTCACCATCTAAGGGGACGAGGCGGTTCGGCATAAGAGGGAAGTTGAGCCCACGGTATGTGGGACCGTTCGAAATCTTGGAGCGTGTGGGCCCGGTGGCGTACCGGTTGGCCTTACCGCCAAATCTTGAACGGGTGCATAACGTTTTCCACGTTTCGATGCTCCAAAAGTACTTATCTGATCCGTCGCACGTCCTCGACGCCTCGCCCATTGAACTGCGGGAAGACTTGAGCTTCGAAGAAACGCCGATGCGGATCTTGGCAAGAGAAGAAAAGAACCTTCGGAACCGGATGATCCCCTACGTAAAGGTGCAATGGAGTAACCACGAGGAGCGCGAGGCGACGTGGGAACTTGAAACAAAAATGAGAGAGTGTTACCCCGAGTTATTTAGCGAGGAGTGAGACTAAGTTTCGAGGACGAAACTTCTTTTAAGTGGTGAGTGGTGTAATATCATAGATTTTGTAACACTTAATACCTCCCGCTAATAAAGTTTCCGTTTAAATGTAACAAATGTAACGGGTTTACTTAAGTCGATAATTCAAAGGTGCGAGTATTTTTCTGCGATAGAGGTCGGAAAACGGAGAACGGCAGTGCGATCGGATCCGGATTCCGACTTACGAAACTCCCGGAAAGGGGTAGGAAGTGATCGCAATGGCCAGGGGGTGCATCGAAATCCGCGTAAGTGATTTGGCACGCTTTTCGAGGAAAAATAGGGAATTATCTTTAAAGAATTATCTTTAAAAAATTATCCCGAAGAATCTTAATTGAGGAATTAATTAATTGAGAAATTAATTAATTGAGAAATTAATTAATCGGGGAATTAATTAATTAGGATTTTAAAATACCCGATGTGGTTTTTGTCGTACAAAAAGATTATTTTGTATCTCCTCCCGAAAGAAAGAGAGAGAAAAGGAAAAAAAGACGAAACCCTAACCGGAAGGAAACGAGAGGAAAGGCGAAACCCTAATCGGAAGGGAACGGTGGAAAAGAAGGAGAAGGCTAAAGGACCTAAATTCTCCCGACGAACGTGACGAAGCCGGGAGCGCGAAAGGATGACCGTCTCCTACGATTAGAGGTAAACAAGATTTATTTTCGTATAGTTTCGCTCGGTTTTTGGGTTTCGGTCTTTCATGGAGTTTAGGGGTAGCCGTTTGCTACCCAACGCGTCGCGCCGCGAAGCCCTAGGGCATCACCGCGCGACCGTAATGCGCGCCGCGCGGGGATGGTGCCCGCGCGGCCGCGGCTAGAGCCGCGCGGTACCAAGCGTCCCGCGTGGCCGCGGCTAGGGTAAACGCCGCGCGGGGCCGGTGCCCGCGCGGCCGCGGCAAGCGCCGCGCGGGACCGGTGCCTGCGCTGCCGCGGGAAGCGCCGCGCGGGACCGGTGCCCGCGCGGCCGCGGTAAGTGCCGCGCGGGTGAGCGCCCGCGTGGCCGAGGCACGTGCCGCGCGGGGCCCAAGCCCACGCGGCCGCAGCCAGTGCCGCGCGGGCAAGCACCCGCGCGGCTGGGGGCACGCGCCGCGCGGGGCCATGCCCGCGCGGCCGCAGCTGGTGCAGCACGGGCGGGCGCCCGCGCGGCGGCGGTGCATGCCATGCGGGGCCATGCCCGCGCGGCTGCAGTTTGTGCCGCGCGGCGGTGGCAGCACGAACCGCGCGGGGCCATGCCCGCGTGGCCGCAGCTGGTGCCGCGCGGGCGAGCGCCCGCGCGTTGGCGGTGCATGCCGCTCGGGGCCTTGCCCGCGCGGCTGCGGGTTGTGCCGCGTGGGCAGGTGCCAGCGCGACGGCGGCAGCACGTGCCGCGCAGGGCCATGCCCGCTCGGCCGCGGCTAATGCCGCGCGGGCGGGCGCCCGCGTGGTTGCGGCGCGCGGGGTCGGTGCCCGCGCGGCCGCGGCAAGTGCCGCGCGTGGCCGGCGCCCGCGCGGCCGCGGCTTGCGCCGTGCGGGGCTGAGGTCCGCACGGTTGCGGATGAGACCGCGCGGGGTTGGTGCCCGCGCGGCCGCGGCGTGCGCCGCGCGGAGCTAGGGTCCGCGCGGTCACGACAAATGCCGTGCGGGGCCGGTGCCCGCGCGTTCGTACGACCCACAACTCCGCGGGGGCGGCCACGTCGCTCAACGCGCGCGGGCGCCACCGCCGGGTCAAGTCGTCCTTAGTGTTTTTGAGTTGTTGGGCTCGGTTTATCCACTATTATATGTTTGATCTAACCACGGCTCTTTTGGGGACTACTTCTTGGTCCGGGCATCAACAGAGAGCAAGGTTCGGTCTCCGGAGTACACGTTTTGCATAATCGTGGTGGGTAGGTGTTGGTTATTACCGGTGTGGTATCGTTTCCGGATACTTGGTATGACAAAGTAGATATGTTTATAGTTTGACTAACCCCATAGCATGTGAATCCCTTTTACTATGTCAATCAAAGCGGCTGCGGTCGTAGGTGCGTTATATTTTTCTGACTAGAGCGGCTGAGGTCGCAAGGCAATAAATATACTCATATTGCTTACATGCACACCGGCAGTTTAGCCACTGCAGAGGGTGTATTTTTCCGAAAAGATGGTAAGTCGTTTACCCGTGTACCCCACAAGGGGAGGTTAGTGGGGACCTCTCAAGGAGAGGCGACTGCTACTTGGGCAGTGGAGGGGTTGGAGGCACCAAGAAGATGAGTACGGTATTGGGGTTGGGGCCCAAAATATTCTGAAAGCTAGGGTAGGTGCCTAGCGGGACTTTCAACAGGGATTTAGCGATACATGAGGGGGAGGGGAAAGTAAATGCTCCAGTGATTCGGTGTGTCCTTTCTATTATCGCGTTTACTTGCATGTTTTCTACTTTATCAGTCACTGACAACCCACACAGTGACAGGTCCGAGTAGGGGTGAAATTCGGGACGACGGTGAGGCTTCAGTCAGAGGACGCTGGCCACGAGGGCTAGTAAACGTTACATAATTCTTTTTACTTTTGGTTATTCCTTTATACTATGGTTAGTTTAACTGTGATTCATTTACTGTGGTTTCTGATGGATGTTGGGATGAGAATTTTCTTGTAATTAACTAGTGAATGATAGGATGTGTAATTGCGGCTTGTCTTCAAACGCAGATCGGTTTCAAAAGTGTTTTCAAAGCAAGTGCCGTGTGGGCACCGATTTTAAAACCTGTGGATTTATCCTTTCAAGTTAAAGGCCGCTCAAAGAGGTTGCGAAAACGTTTTAGAAAACTGAGTGTCGAGTGGGCACCGATTTTCAAAACCCATGGGTTTATGCTGTAGTCTTATAAGTTAGCGGTGATGGTATGATTTAATATATTCTCTCCTCTTGATTGTCATGATTGGAATGGTTAAAGTATTCAACTTGTTGGGAACGCCGTGCATATACAAAGGAGGCTCCGCCCGTTTGGGGAGTGAATTTGTATATGCGGCGGGTCTGATACGCGCCGGGGGCATGGTTCATTTAAATGTTTTAGGAAAAAAAAATGGGTACGTTTTTCGCTCTGTTAGAACCTCCGGGGCGTGACAACTAGATCCTCCACTGAGCATGCAGGGGCGGACGCAGCAGCGTCGGCGACCGCGGAGAACCAGCTCCTGAGGCAGCAGCTACGGGAGATGGCGGGGCAGTTGGCAACCCTTACGGACCACGTGCGCCAACTGACAGAGCAGCAGCAGCAGCCCGCTGCGACGGTGGTAGTCGCCCAGGGCCCTCCTCCGGGGCCAACTGCACCAACGACGGGACCGCCGGTGATGGAGGCCGAGACGGGGGCTGCCCCAGCCCGGGGCGTGGCACCCGAGGTACCGTCAACCCAGCAGACGGTGCCAGAGGTAGCCCCTTCGGCAGCAGTAGCGGGATCGACGCCGGGAACTACATCCAGAGACACCCCAGTGGAGACCGGGGTGATGCCTTCTTCCGTCGTGGCCGCTACTGCCACAGGGGAAGGGTCTGCTCCGCCGACTGAGCGGGACCGCGTGCACGCCAACCAAGCGGACTTCAAGAAGTACGACCCGCCGGTGTTTGAGGGGGAGACGACAGGCCCCTGGGTCGTGGAGAAGTGGGTGGACACAATGGAGAAGCTGTTTGAGGACTTATTGATGGAAGAGCACAAGCGGGTTCCCCTGGCCGTCCACTTTCTCGAGGGGAACGCCCGCATGTGGTGGAAGACGGTACGCCCTGACTCCGCGAAGGGTACCGCCCTCCCATCGTGGACCACCTTTAAACGAGAGCTGTTCGGGGCGTTCTTCACCAACAGCGTCAAGAAACAATTAGAAGATGATCTGAACCACATTAGGCAGGGAAACCGAACCGTCATGGAGTACCAGCGGGAGTTCGTGAGACTGGCGAACTGCGTCCCTTTTGTTATACGGGACGAGTCCCATAAGGCCACCCTCTTCGTGGACGGGCTTCGCAGTGATATTTTCCAGGTGGTGCAAGCAGCGAACTTGCACACCTTCCAGAAGGTGGTCGACCGGGCCACCATCGTGGAGCGCGGCTTCGCCATTACGCGCACCCGAGGAGGAGGCCCTACTCAGCAGGAGGACAGGAAGCGGTCTCAGCCGTATTCCGGGGGAGGCTCTTCCAGCGGGAGTCGACCCTCTAAACGGTGGAGGCCCCAGCAGAAGACCAGGAGCGCGCCAGGAGGAGGACAGAGATCGGAGGATAGGCCCTGCGTTATCTGCGGCGGGGCGCACCGGGTGACAGAGTGCTCCAGGAGGCAGGACCACTGTTTCCGGTGTGGCAAGCAGGGGCATTTCCGCTTCAACTGTCCCATGAACTAAGGAGCAGCTTCGTCCGCAGCTTCCGCGCCAGCACCACAGCATACGGGGCGAGGGAAAGCCCCGATGGCATCGGCCCCCAGACATCCAGCACCTCGACCAGCAGAGGAGAGGCCACCACAGTCAGAAGGCAGGGTCTATTCGATGGCCTACCAGCAGGCAGACCCACCCGAGGACGTCGTAGCAGGTATCACTCTTATTTCAGTTTATCGTGCTAGAACTCTTTTTGATACCGGAGCAACCCACTCGTTTATTTCTTGCAATTTTGCACTGTCACACGGTTTTGAGGAGAGACCCCTACCAAGTGTTTTGTCAGTCCAAACCGCGGGGGGACCCTTGGAGGCCCGTAACCTTATACCTTCCTGCCCGATAAGGTTGGGGAGGCTTCCTTGCCCTTTGGGATTTGGTAGTCATTGTGAGGACCCGAATCCCCACTTAAGAGATTACTGTCGGATTGGTGGCCTTTGGGAGTGTTTGTGCACGTGTCGGGCCCAAGAAATGAATTTGTGGTGTAATTTGGGTTTTAGTTTGCATCACTGGAGGCCTGCGTGGTGTGTCGGTGGTGTTTGTGCGTGATTTGGACACAACTGTTGGACTTCGGGCTTAAAAAAAGATCACGTGGGAATTGGTGGACCCGTCGAGTGTTTAGAAGTGATTTCGCACGTCACGGATGTCAAATTTGGACTCAGGGCGAAGTTTGGATAAAAGATCACCTCTCCGGATGCCTTCGGGAATTTTTAGAGTTGGATTTTGGCCAAATGGATATTAGAATTGGACCCGGCGCGAAAATCGGATCAAGTGGGCTTTCCGGGAGCTTTCGGCAAAATTTCGGGTGAGAATTTGGCCAATCGGACATCGTTTTTGGATTCAGCGCGCGAAATCGTTGAGATTGGACTATTTACTTGCTTTTTTCAGAGCCCGGATGATGCGCGCGTTTTTCGAGGTGCGTGCGCGAATCTCGGGACGGCTCGGATCACAAGGCGGCGGCGCGCGGATGGAGGCGTGGCGTGGGCGTTCTGGGCTAGGGCGGCACAGCTGGCGCGTTGGGAAAATGCGCCTGCCTGCGCGGGTCAACGCGGGGGGCCGCCACGTGGCAGGCCCCCCATTTGCGCCCGCGCGGGCGCGGGGGGCGCGCGCCCGTGTGGCGCGCGTGGTGTCCCGCGCCTGTGTGGCGCGGTGTAACGCGCGCCCGTGTGGCGCGCGGGCTGCCGCGCCCGCGTGGCACGTGGGACGCGCGCCACGTGGTGCAGGGGGCGCGCGCGCCCCTGTGCGGTGGACCGCCTGGCAGCGGGCCCCCTTGGGCGGTGCACCGTGGACCCGGTCCATGGGAGCCCTCCCCTTCTCTCTTTCTTCTCTTCTTCTTCTCCTCCGCACACCATTTATTCTCCCCTTTTTCTTCTTCTTCTCCAACCGAGCGAGAGAGAGTGAGAGGGAGGGGATTTTGTGAGGTGCGGCGGTGCGTCGTGGACCTCGCGTAGCGCGCGAGGTGTTTCAAGGGGTCGGTTGGGCGGCGCGACGCAGCCGAGGTAGGTCCCGCGCGTTAATTTTACGGTGTTTTTAGCACAGTTTTGGGGCGTTCTTTTGGACATTGGATTGACCCCTTGTTCTTATCTGTGTTAGGGACTGTATTTTTACTGCTCCGTTTTGCGTGCGAACCACGACGACGTGCTCCGTTTTGCATGCGGATTCTGTTTTGCGCGTGGGTTTCGGCACCGTGCTCCGTTTTGCGTGCGGACTCCGGCGGCGTGCACCGTTTTGCGTGCGGACTTCGTTTTGCGCGCGGGTTTCGGTACCGAGCTCCATTTTGCGTGTGGACTCCGGCGGCATGCACCGTTTTGCGTGCGGACTCCGTTTTGCGGGTGGGTTTGGCACCGGGCTCCGTTTTGCGAGCGGACTCCGACGGCGTGCACCGTTTTGCGTGCGGACTCTGTTTTGCGCACGGGTTTCGGCACCGTGCTTCGTTTTGCGTGCGGACTCCGGTGGCGTGCACCATTTTGCGTGCGGACTCCGGTGGAGGCAAGGAATCGCGTGGAGGCCAATTGCAAGTGTCTACGTGCAATTGGTGGCTTACCGAGGTGGGTTGGTTTTCTCTCCAAGTCTGCGGACTTCCTTCTAATTCTATTATGATAGGATGTTGCATGCTAGTTTAAGTGTTTCATTGGAACTTTGACTAGCACCCCCGTCATATGTTGCATGTATTTAACCAGACCAATAGAGAACCTTAATCTGGGCTAGGTTCTTTTATGCTTTAGACATCCCACACATTGCATTCCTTTCTGGACATAGAGTTCCTCGCCCAAGTAGTGGGCCGAGTGGTCAGGACATTGTGGGACGTGTGTTGCACTCGGGCCTGGGGGCTGAGTGGGGTCTGGTAGCTGTGTTAGGCCAGTGTTAGTGTTTTGGGAACCGTTTTGGGTAAACGGTGGTCCCGGATCTTTGGGTATTTCTCTGTTTTGGTCTTCGCCACCATGTTGTGATCGTGGTGAGCATGTGTTATCAGGACCTTGAACCCAGAATGTTTTTGGACACTCATGATTTTAGTAAACCTGTATTTTCCTTCCGAATTTCTAGGGGTCGTCGGAGTCTGTTCTTGTTTGATTGGGCGTCGGCATCAACCCTTGGGAGTTTGGAAAATATGCTTGTTTTTAACTGATTTTCTCAAGAACTAAAATCTATAAAAGTTGGTTTTCTCAATTCAAAACGGTTTTCAAAAAGGGCAAATTTATCCTCACCCCAAGGGGGCTGAGTGAAAATGATATTTTATAATAAAGGTCATCTTTTCTCCTAAATTTTCTCACCCGACCGGGGTGAGTGATATGGGTTCTAAGGGTTGATTTCATTCTTGGGCCGAAAACAACGGGAGGCTACGCCTATAGCCTGTTCTTGTTTGATTGGGGTCGTAGGTATTAGTTTCCTGGGGTTTTCGGACCCTTCGCGGTTCTGGCTGTTGAGCGTCTCCAGCCCCTGAGTTTGGTGTGTGAGTTGGTTTCCCACTTTAACCGAGAGGGGCCGAATTCCTGAACGGTAAAGGATCGAGAACGTCGATAGGCTGAGCCTAGAGTCTGTTCTTGTTTGATTGGGGTTCTAGGCACCGGCCTAACGGGATTCTCAGACCTTTGCTGCGTCAGTCGGTTCTTCTCGCCTATGAGTGGGGTGTCTTTTGGGAGCCGTTTGGAGTGACGACGGTCCCAGCTGTGTAGCACCTTCTTTTAGTGAGTTAGTGTTGTGAGATTGAGTCGTGGAGGGTTCTCCGACTGTGTGATAGTTTTGGGTATTCGAGTTACCGAGCTGTTGTAGAGTCCTGGTCTAATATCCTAACCTTTCGGGTGCCATAGATAACCCTTGCCGTTTAATGTTAGTTGTAGGTGTCGGGTTATGTATAATATGGATCTAAATAGGGGGAAAAACACCTAGAGGGGGGTGAATAGGTGTAAACGTTTAAACACTCAAAAATCGTTGCGCAATAAAACCCAATGCGGAAATAAAAAAAACACGCAAGATTTTTACGTGGAAAACTCCAAACCGGAGTAAAAAACCACGAGACCGATAACACGGTGAAATCCACTAGAATTATAACACGTACAAAGGTGATATACCGTACTCACAGACGACTCAACCTTTTTCCATACGCTCCTAGTTGATCTTCTCCGCTCGCTCCGCAACGCTTCTCGAATCCACGATCTGCGTCCAACGCCGAATCCACGACGTCTGACCGAATCCACGGTCTTCACCCAGTAGCACGTCTCGAATCCACGAACGTACCTCGCTCCGAATCCACGAGAGCGGTAGCACCTTGAATCCACAAGGCCACGCGAGTCCACGCGCCGATTTTGGGGAAATCGTTGTTTTTTGGGTGGTGATGATCCGCCGAATACTTAGATTAGAAATAGATCGGAAATACCATCTAAGTATTCATTGATTTGATTCTACTCAAAATCTGAGTATGAAACCCTAGAATCAAATCAATCAATATAGATGAAGAAACATAGGATTAAATCTATTGATTTCCTTTCTTCTCTATAGGTGGATTTATATGGCCGTCTTTTGATTTATTCGGCTTTTACGGCTTATGCGGCTTACCCTAGAAAAAGAATCATAGGGTTTATTTATAGGTTAGAAACCGTTGGAAGAGGATAAGAATCAAAAACTAACCTTTTCTGGAATTTTACAGGACGACGATCCGGATCGGATTTACGGCGATCCGGATTGTCGTAACGAAACAGACAATTTCCAGAAAAATAAAGGTTCGGGATCCGGATTGAAATGCCCGATCCAGATCGTTCATACATTTCAGCAAAAATCAATGTTCGGGATCCGGATTAGAAATGGCTTGGATCCGGATTGGATTTGCGTATGAAATAACACCCTTCGGGATCCGGATTGCCGTGTCTGATCCGGATCCTGAACATGTCCCATGTCAAGTTTTTGATTTTTATGCAATTAAAAATTCATCCAAGTGTTTCTACACTATAAGAAGTATTCGGATCACCAAAAATAATTAGTTAAACGTACCTGATCCTTTTGAATTCTTCTTTCTTGAGATTGAGTTATATGATCCAAACTTCTTCATCTTCAATCTTCAAGACTTAATACTTTCACGAAATGCGCCAAAACAAATTCCTTAACAATCTCCCCCTTTGGCGGTTTCGTGACAAAACATAAATCCACTCAAGAAAATTCAAAAAGATATTTTTGTTGCTATCACCATACAACAAAAATTTACAATGGAGATCCAAAATTAAATACATGAGATAAACTCCTAAAACAGACTCTAGACTTAGACATCTGCACTCTCTGCAAAAAGAAATCATTCTTGACAAAAGAGATCGTTAGATACCTCAATAATATTTAGCATTCAAAACCTAACAGAGATAGAGTTTATACTCACCATGATATTCACGAATTCAGATATGTAATAAGATCACAATCAAACATCGACATATCTTCTAAGCAATAAAATTCAAAATGTCATAACTTTGTTAGTAATCAAACAACTTGTTAGTAATATTACATGCCCAAATAGTTAGTCGAATAGTTAGTCGAGGCATGCATGCAATCACAATACAAAACCAAAAGTTGTGATACTTACCTCCATAGTTTCAAGTTTCTCACAGTCTCAAGCATTGTAAAGTAACACATTGTTGTATCATTGTTTATACTTCTCTCCCCCTTTTTGTCACTAAAGTTAGCCAAAATTACAAGAGAAGGAAGAGTTAAAAGTTCAGAAAATGTGAAAAACCTGAGAACTAAACAAAAAATACTAAAAGCCTGCAAAAGAAAAATGAAAGTTAGAGCACAAATCAATCATCTGAGTCTGATTCATCTGAGGCGCTGCACCCCATTTTCGACAACATTTTCTTCATCAACTTCTTCATCGAAGAGACTGTCTTGGTCAATGTGATGTGGGATGCGGTGATGATTTCAAGTTCCTCTGAAATACGCCTCTGTTCTTTTGTAATTTGTTCTTGTTCAAAAGATAAGCGTTGTTGCTGTTTATAAATTGAGGTGACCGACGCTTCTTCATCTGGTGTGGGTGCTTGCCGTGACGGAGATGCAGAGGTGCCGACACAAGGTTTCTTTCCGGATGAGGGAGCCGTAGTGACATGTGGCAGTTTATGAAGAGACTTAACAACAGTGGATTCATTTATCATGCCTAGGCAATGTTGATATGATGTTGAGCTGATGTCAATCTAGAACTTCTTCAAGATCCTCATAATGATCAATGGAAAAGGAAGTCTTTCGGTAGGATGAGGATGCTCAACATATCTAGACATCCTGTTCCAGATAATGTATGGGATATTCATGTTCAATCCCATTGCTTCAGATGGGTGTCCTAGAAGGTACAAAAATAGCATTCGATCCCATCTTACAACCTTTGTCTGCATGTTTGGGAGAATGTTACAACAAGTGATGAAATTGAGAAACCGGTATTCAAGCCGAAGTTGCTTGGACTTAACAGATTTCTCCGTTGATTCAGTGCCTTTCAAACATATTCCTTTTATAACTGTTTTCCACAAAGCATTCGTCAAGCTTCTTCCAGTTAAGTAGTTCAACCCTGATCTGCTCGATTGCATCCCTAGGACTTCCCCAATTAACTGCGGAGTTATCTTGAGTCTTGTCCCTTGGATGTTTGTATAGAATTGCATAGAGCCGTGATCATCTTCCTGAAGATGTCTTGAATTTGTGTAAAAAGTTCTCACTCGGTGCAGACAATATCCAAGCAATTCAGGGAATCTGCAAACTTGAATAAGATTGGCTTGTTCTATTAAAGTCCCGAATTCCGGTGAGTGATCACGAAGAGCACCAATATTGACATGTCTCTCGCCGATGCATTCTCGATGTTCAAATGCCCTAAGACGGTCAGTATTAACGAACACTTGTCACGCCCCGGGAGGTTTTAGTATAAGCGGAAAAACGTGTATTATATTTTTTTTTCTTTTTCTTCACACGTGAAGATCAACCTCGCCCCCGGTGCATGACAGACCGCCACATATACAAATTCACTCTGCAATCGGACAGAGTCTCCTTTGTATATGCACGGCGTCCCATTTACAATATCAACCATCAACCATACAGTCGTCATCATACATAGTGCGGAAGAAATAATTACCTACGGTTTTGCAAACGGTGTCCACCCGACACCCAATTTTTAAAACAGTTACACATTCAAACAAGAGAGCGACGACACCGTTTAGAAAGGATAAATCCAGAGGTTTACAAAATCTGTGCCCACACGGCACTCTGCTTTTGAAAACGTTTTCGCAATCACTTTTATGATGATAAAAACATGCCGTGCCCAAGATCACGAAAGTATGTCTGAACCGTAATAGTGCATCCAATCCACAGTGCTACTAATAACTAATATGATCCACAGATGCAAATTAAGCTAAGAATAGTTAAGAAAGAGTTGAGATAATTCCAAGAAACTAGGAGTGGAAAGCCTCCTACGACTACGGTCCTCTCGACGCAGTCTCATCACCGTCCCGACTAATGTCCCTAGTCAAACCTGTCACGGAGTGGGTAAAGTCAGTGACAAACAAAGTAGATGTCTTAACAATTAACGTTGAATTAAAAACAAACCGTTTATACCGGAACCTTTCGCTAAAAACCCTGTTACAAAAATAAGCTGAGCCCCAACCCCAGAGTACCTGTCGGAGAGACGGAAGTCTTCCCTCGTGCACAGTCATAATACCCCTTCGATGTTTTTAACCCCTTCACGGTGCTAGTGCGGCGCCCTTAGCAGGCATGAAGAGGTCCTCACCCCATACACGTGAGGCACACGAGTCACTCGGACCACTTATCCGGAAAAGTACACCCATGCGGAGGCCAATCCGCCTGTGTACGTGCAACATCCAAAACCGAAATTGCCGGTGTCGGCGTGTGATAAGCCCCGCGACCGCAGCCGCCACAATTATTAATAAAAAGTATTAAGCCCCGCGACCGCAGCTGCCACAGTTATTAATAATAAATATTCATGCGAAGGCATAAAAGTCCATCTACTTTATTAGACAAATTAACGAGCCTTTTACTATGATATGGTGCACTTACTGCACTCGTTGCACTTATAGCAAGGGTACCCACCTGGTTGCGAGCGGATCGGAGCACCCGGATCTTTCGCACACTCCCGTTGCGTATCTGGACCTAAGAAGGGTCCATAAGGGTAACCAAAATCAGAACCATGCATTAACTCTACAAAACGAAAGCCCGACATTACCCGTCCGACGGAAACCTAAAGAAACCGTCAAACCCGTCGGTCGACGGATTTCCCCCCGCGAAGCCCACCAAAACCATGCGGCGATCCTCTGCGGGCGGCGCCCGCGCGGGTGTGATCCGCGCGGCGCCCGCGTGGTGCCCGCACGGTGCCCGCATGGTGCCCGCGCGGGTGCGGTGCCCGCGCGGTGCCCGCATGGTGCCCGCGCGGGTGCGGTTCCCGCGCGGCGCCCATGCGGGTGCGGTGCCCGCGCGGTGCCCGCATGGTGCCCGCGCGGGTGCGGTTCCCGCGCGGCGCCCATGCGGGTGCGGTGCCCGCGCGGTGCCCGCATGGTGCCCGCGCGGGTGTGGTGCCCGCGTGGCGCCCATGCGGGTGCGGTGCCCGCGCGGTGCCCGCATGGTGCCCGCGCGGGTGCGGTGCCCGCGCGGCGCCCATGCGGGTGCGGTGCCCGCGCGGTGCCCGCGCGGTGCCCGAATGGTGCCCGCGCGGGTGTGATCCGCGCGGTGCCCGCGTGGGTGCGGTCCGTGCGGTGCCCGCGCAGCATCCGTTGTTGCCGCCCGCGCGATGCCCTAGCGGCATCGCGCGTCTCCGCCGCCCGTGCCGTGCCCTAACTTGCGCAACGACGGCGGCGGTGACGGATACGATGATGACGACCGAAACCCTAAACAAGAACTTAAAAGAAGACCCCGAAAAACCACAACGAGGATTGCACTCACCGAATTAATCCACGGGGGAGACGTCCGGTCGCGCTCTTGTCTCCGGTTCGTTGTTCGGGGTGATCGGACTCCTTCGTTTCCTCCCTTTTCTCCTTTCTTTCCTTCGGCTAGGGTTCCGTCTTTTTCTTTTCTTTCTCTTTCGCGTTCTTTCTTTTTGGCTAGGGTTTCTCTTTTTTTTTTCTTTGTACGTATTAATTTAATCCCTTTTAAATCCTAGTCGCCGATTAATTAATTTCCCCATTTTAATTAATCATAGGAGACAAAAACCCCAAATTTAATTGTACGTAACCGATTAATTAATTTCCTTAATTAATTAATCACAGGAATATCCAGATTCCCCTAACAAACTTGCCAGATATTTTACGCGGATTTCGATGCACGACTTAAGTCATCGCGATCTTAAAAACCCCATTCCGGGAGATCCGTACATCTGATTCCCGATCCGATCGCGCCATCGGTCTTCGTTTTCCGGGCCCTTCGTCGGAAAAATACCCTCACCACACACCGACCGAGTTTCAAACGTTAAATAATTTTATTCACTTAAGGGCATAAATAAGTAACATGTGAGTCACAATCAGTCGTAAAAGCCGAATCTCTACACCACTCACACTTTATAAAAAGTTTCATCCCCGAAACTTAAGTACAAACCTCACCAAACAACCCGGGAAAGCATTCCCTCATCCTCGATTCCAGTTCCCATGTCGCTTCGCGTTCTTCGTGGTTGCTCCACTGGACCTTTACGTAGGGAATAGTTCGATTACGCAACCTCTTGTCCTCTCTTGCCAAAATCCGCACCGGCGTCTCCTCGACGCTCAAATCCTCATGCAACTCGATGGTGGAAACATCCAAGGCATGAGAGGGGTCAGCGAGGTACTTTCGGAGCATTGAGACGCGGAACACGTTGTGGACTCGTTCGAGGTTCGGTGGCAAGGCTAACCGGTACGCCACTGGACCCACGCGTTATAGGATCTCGAATGGTCCCACGTACCTCGGACTTAACTTTCCTTTTAGGCCGAAACGTCGTTTTCCTTTGGATGGTGAGACTCGGAGTAAAACATGCTCACCTACCATGAACTCTAAGTCTCGTCGTCTCTTGTCCGCATAACTTTTCTGTCTGCTCTGGGCGGTCAGTAGTCTTTGTCTGATCAATCGCACCTTCGCCTCGGTCTCCTCCACCAAATCTGGGCCCAAAAACTTACGCTCACCCAAGTCATCCCAGCATATTGGAGACCGACAGCGGCGCCCATACAGAGCCTCGTATGGCGCCATCTGGATACTGGCTTGATAGCTGTTGTTGTAGGCGAACTCCACAAGGGGTAAGTATTGCGACCATCCTTCGCCCAAGTCCAAAACGCACGCTCGAAGCATGTCTTCCACAATCTGAATCACCCGCTCTGATTGCCCGTTGGTCTGCGGGTGAAATGCCGTACTAAAATGCAACTTGGTTCCCATTGCTTGTTGCAGACTCCGCCAAAAATTTGACACGAACCGTGTGTCTCTGTCTGACGTAATAGATGTCGGTACCCCATGCAACCTTACTATCTCATTGATGTACGTTTGTGCCAGTCGTTCCCGGGTCCACGTTGTGTGTATGGCCAGAAAGTCGGCCGATTTCGTCAAACGGTCCACAATGACCCATATCGCATCGTGTCCTTGTGGCGATCTCGGGAAATCGGTCACAAAATCCATGGTAATCCTTTCCCACTTCCATTCGGGCACCGGTAGTGGTTGCAACTTTCCCGCCGGTCGCTGATGCTCGACCTTCACTCGTTGGCATACCAGGCAGTGTGCCACGAATCGAGTTACATCTTCCTTCATCTTGGGCCACCAGAAGGTCTGTTTAACGTCCTTGTACATCTTCGTTCCCCCGGGGTGCGCTACATAAGGAGCGATATGCGCCTCCCTCAGAATTTCCTCTTTGAGCTCTGGTAGATCCGGCACACAGATTCGTCCTCGAAACTGTATCGTGCCATCGGAGCTTACTGCGAAATCGCCCTCCTGGTCGGCGGTTATCCTGCCTCGCACCAGCTGGAGTTGGTCATCGGTCGATTGCCCTTCAAGAATCCTGTCCAGCAGGGTGGGCCTGACCACTAGGGTCAGAAGTTGTGCGACCGTACCCGCCGGTACCACTTCCAGTCTTAACCGCGAAAACTCCGCAATCAGATGTTCTTGCTGGGTGATAGCATCTACACCTGCTTCCTCGGCCTGCCCTTTGCGACTCAAGGCGTCAGCTACCACATTTGCTTTTCCCGGATGATAGTGGATCGTCATGTCGTAGTCTTTTAGTAGCTCGAGCCACCGCCTTTGCCGCAAGTTTAGCTCCTTTTGGGTGAAGAGGTACTTGAGACTCTTATGGTCAGAGTACACGTTGCAGTGTGCTCCATACAAGTAATGTCTCCATAGCTTGACGACGAACACAACCGCTGCGAGCTCCAAATCATGCACGGGGTAATTTCGCTCATAATCCTTGAGTTGCCTTGACGCATAGGCTATAACCCTTCCCCGTTGCATAAGCACTCCTCCCAATCCGTTCCGCGACGCATCGCAAAATACTTCATAATCCTCCCCCGGTTCTGGTAAGGCGAGAATCGGGGCCCGCGTCAATCTATCCTTGAGCTCCTCGAAACTCCTCTGTCACTGATCCGTCCAGATAAACTTCTCCCCCTTTCGAGTTAAACGATTCAAGGGGGTGGCTATCTTAGAGAAGCCCTCCACGAAGCGCCGGTAATACCCGGCGAATCCTAGGAAGCTTCGAACCTCCGTCACCGTTGTCGGTTGGTGCCAGTTCGTCACCGAGTCTATCTTCCTTGGGTCCACCGCGACTCCGGGCGCCGAGACCACGTGCCCCAAGAAATCCACCTTACGGAGCCAAAACTCACACTTTTTGAGTTTGGCGTAGAGTTTCTGTTCCCGTAAGGTCAGGAGGACTGTGCGCAGATGTTCTTCATGTTCCTCATCTGTACGGGAATAGATGAGGATATCGTCGATGAAGATCACCACGAATAAATCTAGGAAGGGTTTGAACACCCTATTCATCATGTCCATGAATACTGCGGGGGTGTTAGTGAGCCCGAAAGGCATCACTGTAAATTCGTAGTGGCCATAGCGAGTTCGGAAAGCCGTCTTGGGGACGTCCTCTCCTTTAACCCTGAGCTGATGATAGCCTGACTGTAGATCAATTTTTGAAAACGCCGTTGCCCCTTGCAGTTGGTCGAATAGGTCGTCGATCCTTGGCAGGGGGTACTTGTTCTTAATGGTGGCCTTGTTTATTTCCCGGTAGTCTACACACAACCGGAGGCTTCCGTCCTTCTTCCTCACGAACAGGACGGGCGCGCCCCATGGTGACGCGCTTGGTCTGATAAAACCTTTGTCCAAAAGGTCCTCCAGCTGTGCCTTGAGTTCTTTCAACTCAGCGAAGGCCATCCTGTACGGTGCCTTGGTGATGGGCTTGGTGCCGGGGAGTAGTTCAATAGGGAAGTCAACTTCTCGTTCGGGCGGCATCCCAGGGAGTTCCGCCGGAAATACATCCGGGAAATCCCTTACGACTGGGACGTCATGCCTAACCTAGATTATGGACCCACGCGACCAAACGATCTCTTGGGTCCTTAATTGCTAGGTGGAGGGGTGGGGCCCATCTATTCCTCACGTGACCACTAACAGGTCTCACTAGGTACAATAGGGTCTCTTATACTTTGAAACCCGCCCGCGCGCATATGCCGGGGAGGTTTCGCCTAGTACTTAAGGATTCCTTCCCCAATCCGCACTAGGCGTGTCCGGGAATAGGGGAGGGAAAAGACGAGGGTAATTAGCTTAGGTGTAACCGGTGCTCCTAAACAGAAGGAAAAAGAAAACATCCGTTACCTGTTATCACCGGTTATACTCGGACCCCTCACGGCGAGCTCGGGTAATGGCAAAACCACGCTCCACAATAGTGGCCCTATCCACCACTTCTCGAAACGTGCGCAAGTCCGCCGCCTGGACTATTTCGAAAATGTCGCTCCGTAGCCCGTCCACGAAGAGGCGAGCCTTGTGGGGTTCGTCCCGTATGACAAACGGAACGCAGTTAACTAGCCTTGCGAATTCCCTTTGGTATTCCACGACCGAACGATTCCCTTGCCTAATGTTCCTAAGGTCGTCCTCCAGTTGCCGCTTGACGCTATTGGAAAAGAAGGCGCCAAACAGTTCCTCTCTAAAGGCTGACCACGACGGTAGTGGGGCATCGGTGGACGGGTCCGGACGTACGGTCTTCCACCAGATGCGAGCGTTCCCCTCAAGGAAGTGGACAGCTAGGGGAACCCGCTCATGCTCCTCCATCAGTAGATCTTCGAAGAGTTTTTCCATAGTATCCACCCACTTCTCGACGACCCAAGGGTCGGTCATTTCCCCCTCGAAAGTGGGCGGGTCGTGCTTCTTAAACTCCGTCAAATTTGTCCTGACCCTCTCCCATTCAGTTCGCTGATCCGTAACTCCCCCTAACGCGGTGGACCCCCCGAGAACAGGGGTCGTCCCTGCTTCCCTTGCCGAGTCGCCCACTATCGCACCCGGCACGGGCCCTGAAGCCGTTGGGGTGGGAATATCCTCCAGGGCTGCGGCCTGTTCCGCCGACACGCCCGTCACCGAAATCTGTTGGGGTGCGGTCGCAGCCACGCCACCCACTTCCGGTGGTCCCGTAGTGTGGGTGGCCGTGTCGGGCGGAGAGGTCGGGGCTTGCTCTGCTGACGCTGTCGCCTGTCGCTGCGTCAGTTGACGAACCTGCTCTGCCAACGTCGCTAATTGTCCGGCCATTTCTCGCAACTGCCGTCGGAGAAGCTGATTCTCCGCGGTGGCCGGGGCCGCATCGTCTGCACCTGCGTTCTCGGTAGATGACCTAGTCCGGGCCATCGTCTGCAGAAATCAAAGATACCGCGTTAACCCTAATATTAACACCCTAGCACCTTGACTTACAACGCACTTATATTAAACCCCGTTTCCCCGTACTCTCACGTACTACCGCACCTATACCTTGGTTATCTCGTGTCCCAATTTGCTTGTGGCATCATACACTGTGGATGTTGATCCCCGACTACTGTGGTTATGGTTGTTTTTCTCTGATACCATATAATCTGTCACGCCCCGGGAGGTTTTAGTATAAGCGAAAAAACGTTTATTATATTTTTTTTTTCTTTTTCTTCACACGTGAAGATCAACCTCGCCCCCGGTGCATGACAGACCGCCACATATACAAATTCACTCTGCAATCGGACAGAGTCTCCTTTGTATATGCACGGCGTCCCATTTACAATGTCAACCATCAACCATACAGTCGTCATCATACATAGTGCGGAAGAAATAATTGCCTACGGTTTTGCAAACGGTGTCCACCCGACACCCAATTTTTAAAACAGTTACACATTCAAACAAGAGAGCGACGACATCGTTTAGAAAGGATAAATCCAGAGGTTTACAAAATCTGTGCCCACACGGCACTCTGCTTTTGAAAATGTTTTCGCAATCACTTTTATGATGATAAAAACATGCCGTGCCCAAGATCACGAAAGTATGTCTGAACCGTAATAGTGCATCCAATCCACAGTGCTACCAATAACTAATATGATCCACAGATGCAAATTAAGCTAAGAATAGTTAAGAAAGAGTTGAGATAATTCCAAGGAACCAGGAGTGGAAAGCCTCCTACGACTACGGTCCTCTCGACGCAGTCTCATCACCGTCCCGACTAATGTCCCTAGTCAAACCTATCACGGAGTGGGTAAAGTCAGTGACAAACAAAGCAGATGTCTTAACAATTAACGTTGAATTAAAAACAAACCGTTTATATCGGAACCTTTCGCTAAAAACCCTGTTACAAAAATAAGCTGGGCCCCAACCCCAGAGTACCTGTCGGAGAGATGGAAGTCTCCCCTCGTGCACAGTCATAATACCCCTTCGATGTTTTTAACCCCTTCACGGTGCTAGTGCGGCGCCCTTAGCAGGCGTGAAGAGGTCCTCACCCCATACACGTGAGGCACACGGGTCACTCGGACCACTTCTCCGAAAAAGTACACCCATGCGGAGGCCAATCCGCCTGTGTACGTGCAACATCCAAAACCGAAATTGCCGGTGTCGGCGTGTGATAAGCCCCGCGACCGCAGCCGCCACAATTATTAATAAAAAGTATTAAGCCCCGCGACCGCAGCCGCCACAGTTGTCACGCCCCGGGGTCGAACTGCGACCTGGGCTCGCCAACAGATCCGCCGTCTGTACGGAAACTGCCGTACAGACGAAGCGTCTAACCTGCAAAAGAGATCTATAGCTAACAAGTATCAGAGCTGAAAGGAAGCTGAAACACTAAGCGGTGAAAGGTCCAAGTACACCAGTCCACAAGCACCCACAACCTAAGTACAAAAGCACTAAAAGGTACAAAAGTGGAAACTAAAAAGTACAAGTGACACTAACACCGACACCACAGACTCGGGTAGGAGCTAGCCAGCCACGCCCATACCTCGGTCAGAAAGCTCCGAACGGGCCAAACCTGGAACGGTCGCCTCAGGAACACCTGTCATCACAGCGGGTGTGAGATCTACTGTAACAGTCAGATCTCAGTGGGTACCAAAGCTAAAACCCACGGTACACCCACTCAGTCTGCTGGAGACAAAAACATATAGATAGATAGATAGATAGATATATAGCTGGAAATGAATCTATCGCTACATGTTTCGATGCAATGCAGGAAGTAAGTTCTCAGTCTCTCCCACGGGAGGCCTGGAAACTACGAACGTCTACCCTCCCTACAGCCCTTATTAAACAAGAACCGGCTGTAAGCTTAGCCGTCCATAGTTTCCGCCCCCGCACGGGGACTGCTAGAACTCTAACAAGACACTAGAAGGCCACCTCAATTCCTTCTAGTAACCACCTGGTAACTCAGCCAGGGCATATGCTTACCTGGTGTCCCGGCCAGGGCATGCAGCCATCTGGTAACTCGGCCAGTGGTATATGTCTTCTGGTATCTCGGCCGGAATATGTATCCCCCTGGTAACTCGGCCAGTGATATTTCTCCATCTGGTGACTCGGCCAGTGATATCTGTCCGTCTGGTAACACATCCAGTGATTCACACCCACTTGGTAACTCGGCCAGTGGTATCTGTCCATCTGGTAACTCAGCCAGTGATATTTACTCATCTGGTAACTCAGCCAGTGATATCCACTCATCTGGTAACTCAACCAGTGATTTATACCCATCTGGTGACTCGGCCAGTGGTAATTACTCATCTGGTAACTCAGCCAGTGGTATCCACTCATCTGGTAACTCAGCCAGTGATTTATACCCCTCTAGTGACTCTGCCAGTGGTATCAACTCATCTGGTAACTCAGCCAGTGATTTATACCCATCTGGTAACTCTGCCAGTGGTATCTACTCAGCTGGTAACTCAGCCAGTGATTTATACCCATCTGGTAACTCTGCCAGTGGTATCTACTCATCTGGTAACTCAGCCAGTGATTTATACCCATCTGGTAACTCTGCCAGTGGTATCTACTCATCTGGTAACTCAGCCAGTGATTTATACCTATATGGTAACTCTGCCAGTGGTATCTACTCATCTGGTAACTCAGCCAGTGATTTACACCCATCTGGTAACTCTGCCAGTGGTATCTACTCATCTGGTAACTCAGCCAGTGATTTATACCTATCTGGTAACTCTGCCAGTGGTATCTACTCATCTGGTAACTCAGCCAGTGATTTACAAAAGGTATAATGTAAAAAGGGGGTCACGATACCTTGCTTTCGGGAGTATTATGAGCATACCATACTTCCGGAAGAAAACCAACCCACCTGCGATCAATCCGCGAAAACCGTGCGCCAAACGGAGGTCCCGATGCGATCCCGCAGCTCCACGCGGTAAAACACGCGCCGCCGGCCACGTGAGAAGCTAACACTATGCCACAACTGCGAGACAAGAAGAGGAACCGGGATCAGCAAACCCGCGGTCGAAAACCGCGCAAACAAAGGCGAAGGAAAACCCTCCGACGACGAAGAACGTCGGGCGTCGCGCGGAAACCCATCGCGCATCCGCCGCGGCGTACCGCCGAGCCGCAAACAACGCGGCACAGTGCGGCACATGGCCGTACTGCCCAAAGAAACCATCCCCACGCGGCAAAGGTCAGCCGCGTGGCCAGCAGCGCCGCGCGGCCCCAAGGCTGCCCGTGCGGCATGCAGCAGCGCCGCGCGCCTAGCGCGCGGCCTATAGGGCCGCGGGGCCCAAAGGGCCACCCACGCGGCCTGCAGGGCCGCGGGGGCCCAAAGGCCCGCCCGCGGCACAGGGGCCGCCCGCGCGGCGCACTGCAGGGCCGCGCGCCCAAGCGCGCGGCCTGCAGGCCCGCGCGGCACAAGGCCGCCCGCGCGGGGCCCCTGCGGTGCCGCGCGCCCAAGCGCGCGGCCTGCAGCCCGCGCGGGGCCAGGGGATGCCCGCGCGGGGCCAGCGGCAAAAGGGGCCGCCCGCGCGGCGCCCTGCCATGCCGCGCGGGGCCCGCGGCACAGGGGCCGCCCGCGCGGCGCCCTGCCATGCCGCGCGGGGCCCGCGGCACAGGGGCCGCCCGCGCGGCGCCCTGCCATGCCGCGCGGGGCCCGCGGCACAGGGGCCGGCCGCGCGGCGCCCTGCCAAGCCGCGCGGGGCCCGCGGCACAGGGGCCGCCCGCGCGGCGCCCTGCCATGCCGCGCGGGGCCCGCGGCACAGGGGCTGCCCGCGCGGCGCCCTGTACTGCCGCGCGGGGCCCACGGCACAGGGGCCGCCCGCGCGGCGCCCTGCCATGCCGCGCGGGGCCCGCGGCACAGTGGCCGCCCGCGCGGCGCCCTGCCATGCCGCGCGGGGCCCGCGGCACAGGGGCCGCCCGCGCGGCGCCCTGCCATGCCGCGCGGGGCCCGCGGCACAGGGGCCGCCCGCGCGGCGCCTCTGCAGTGCCGCGCGCCACGCGCGCGGCCTGCAGGGTCGCCCGGCGTAGGGGCCGCCCGCGCGGCACCTCTGCAGTGCCGCGCGCCACGCGCGCGGCCTGCAGGGTGCCCAGCGCAGGGGCCGCCCGCGCGTGCCAGTCAGGGCGCGCAACCAGCGTGCCCGCTGCCAGCGGCCCGGCGCCCCGCTGCACTGCCACGGCAGCAGGGCGCCTGCTGCGCGCGGCGGCCATGCGCGCCCGCGCAGCGGCCGCTCCCCCTAGCCGCGCGCTGCCCAAGATCAGCGCGCGCGGCTCGCGAGGCACCTCCGCGCCACGGACAACAAGTCCATGGCACCCCAGCAGCAGGAAAAAGAAAGGGAAAAGGAAAGATAAAAAATAAACCAACCTCCTCGCGGCACGCCGTTCCCCGCACGGCTCCACGCCACGCTCGGAGAAGAAAACGCCCAAGAAAAGCTTCCTCCAAAGCCCTCTTCTTCTCCCTTCCTTTTCCTCTCCTTCATATCTCTTTCCTTTCTTCTCTGCTACAGAGGGAGGTGGGTGGGCTTGGAGGTGACGAGGCAAGTGGAAAGGGTCACCTCCTTAAAAAGAGCCACAACTTAATTAACCCTTTGCTTAATTAAAACTTAATTAAGCTTAGAAGGGATTAACTTAGAAGTAGCAATTCCACTTACCTCATCTCACCACCCTCAACCCACACTCACTGCCATCAAGCAGAGAAGACCCTTAATTAGCAAAGCTAATTAATTAAATCAATAAAATAATCCAAAAAGCCCAACTCCAACTCACTTTTTGCCTTCGGGCTCTCCGCCGCTGCCCGGAACCTCCCGAGCTCCGCTGTAAATCGAAAGTGCACGTGCTCACAGCTTTTTCTCTTCAAAAAGCTCATCCGTTGAGTCGGGGTGCTCAAATCAAATACCGGCTCCAAAATTGCCAGTTCCGACTCACTTTTTGCCTCCGGGTCCTCCGCGTCAGTCCGGAACCTCCCGAACCTCGCTGCAAACTGAAAATACACCAGCTCCAAGTGTTTCCCAATTTTTCTGTAACCCATAGCGGTGTCGGAGCTTCCCGTACCAGTCACCTAATGCGTACAAAGCCCGAAACAAGCAGAGGCTTCCGCGGGGATCCAAATCGACCCGAACTCCTCTGCAAACAAAAATGGGACACATCCAAGGCAAACTCCTCTGCACCACACCATCCTGCAAGGTCGGTGCGTCGTCCAGAACCCGGTGTTCTACACTCTCCCCCCCTAAAAAAAAAGGTTTCGTCCTCGAAACCCAACTAAATCCATACTTAGGAGGGCAATTCGAAAACAAAAGGGATAGGAGATCCACAAATTGTCCAAGGCTCTCAAGTGGTCGCTCACATACCTCATGCTGACAACACTGAACTTTTCCCAAAAGTAAGATTCGACTGCAAAATTCTTTGGTTTCACCAACAAGAATTGCATCGGTCGAAGTGGATAAAGCAATCCTCGTCCATCCCCAAGGAGGGGAAAGCAAAACAAAACTTGCGGGGTTCAAAAAGGCCTCATCCAGCCTGATCACTGCTCGAGGATCCACACCTCGCATAACTCATTTCTATAAATAACTCTCAGGCTAGTAGTTCCCTCGATTCGAGATCACATAAAACCGAAGTTTAAGCCTCCTTAAGGCAAAGCCCCTCTGATGCTTCATGGCCACCAAAACTCCAGTTCCACAAAACATATATCACCTCCCTTGACAGGGGAAAAACTTTCAACCTCAAGAACCTTTTCTCAATTCTGGCACTCAATTCCCAGGGTTACACAGCTCGCCTAAACAGGGCGTAACTGAACAAAATGTCCTCGCCGGGATACAGCAATCATACATCCTTGCAAAATCTATCCACCGGCGTTACCTCAACCCGACTTCCTGCGTGTCCAAGCACTTAAGGTTCGAGGATTCTGAATAATTCCATGACCTCTCTATCACGGCAATATCCGGATCAATGCTGGTATCTTCCTCAGCTTTGCCTCTCGCAAGTTACACTGGCCTTGCATAGTCCAAGAGCTTCTGATCTCTGACATTAACATAGGTCTAGGCCCAACCCAAACGGTATCTCTCCTCGTTGGGTCCTCTGTCACTCGTGCGGCTGAATCACAAGGCCTAAACACGAAATCTTTTGATGTCCAAGTGCAACTCTCAAAGCTTGGCAACAACTTCTTCTCATAGAAGTTGCAGCCCTAACCGCAGGAGCCCCTCACGCTCACAGTCGCTTCGGAGGTAAGCAAAAACCCACGACGGTAACACCACCAACCCGTCCTGTGAAACAGGGAAAACACAGCCCTCAAATCAGTAGGGCATTAGTCGATCAACTTGACCACGCATACCGCTCAAACTGCCCTACTGGTTTCAGATCAGTATCCAGGCACAGCCCTCGGCTGTAAGGTTCCATAAAGATATCAATCACTCGAAGGCATCTGCCCAAGCACAAGGCGAGACTAATCAAGTTCGAACCTTACAAGAACTCACACGGTTGTGTACCCACAACGTGACATCACCACTGTGTAACAACCGCCTGGATCCTCACTGCCGTATCCCCACGACGAGGTACTAGGTCTCACAGACCTCTCGATCCGTCAAATCTCGCAACTGCGCTCACAGCTCTCTCTGTCTCACGGTTGATACTCCACGAGATGCTGTCGAAGTTGGCGCGGTTCCCAAACCACGTCAATCACTGTCTCGATCTCAGTCCCAATCAAGTAACTACCTGATAACTCGGCCAGGGGCATCAACCACCTGGTAACTCGGCCAGGGGCAAGTATCCACCTGGTAACTCAGCCAGGGGCAGGTAACCTCCTGGTAACCAGCCAGGGCATCATATATATCATCGCATGCTATAAAAATACACTCCTCCTGACCAGGTCCACGGAGGGTCAATGTCTTCTCTCTCGACAATCCATGATAGCATAAATTGGGACGACCGATTCCTATCCAACCTCGTATCAACACCTCTGCACTGATGTAGGACTAACATCTCGATGATCAATCCAAGGTCCTAGTTGCACTGGCAGGACAGGCAGCACTCATCCACGTGCTTCACGTGATCTGAAAACTGATCCAAACGTGCACAACCGTCAGTCCTGACACTGGCCCACACGAAGGTACCCCCGCTCTACCGAAACGCACACGCGGCGTTGGCATTAAGCATGCTCTAACCCGACGACCACACCAGGTGAGACGCGACCCACAACCCTGGCGATGAATGCGGCCCATGCAAAAAGGGGAACTCACATCCTGGCACTGCTGCTGAAGCGAGCACTGTCGAGAACCTCCTGGTCTCTGTCTCCTCTGAGACCCATGATCCTGTGGGTGGAATCATGGCAACCTCGAATCACGCGACTATCGCAAAATCGGCGATGCCGGAGCTCTCTCTCCGAAGCGGGTCTCCCGCTCACCGTCTCCCTCGGACGGAATCACTGATCCTCGGTCGATCCATCGAGCATGCACACTCACTGCATCCAAGGTCGGCACTCGCCGAAAATGCACAAAGAGGTAGGTATCTCGATGCAGTTCCCACTCGAACATAACCAACCTCTAAGCCTCATCCTGGGCGTCCAGGGGTACACCGCTCAACCGTCACAGAAACTCACCCCAGAACATCAACTGCGCTCCCGATGTCCAACAAGATGAATTCGACGCCACCAGCTCTCTTGGCGTCCTAATCCAAAAGTGCATAACCAAGCGCCCTGATGCTTATCCTGGATGAAGAAGACCTCGAACGACTCTTCCATAACAGCGTTCCAGTTCTCGGCCTCTCACGGCTCCAACTCAGTCCCGAAATCTGCAAGGGATGGAACTGGATGCGGTACACCACCGATCAGCAACCTCTCGCTGCTTCCGCACCATCAATGGTGCGATCAGGGTCGAAATCGACAAAGTCGCGGCCGGAGGTACTACTGATGATACTCCGGGAGATGCTCTCGGTCCAAGCATGTGCATCACACGCTCCATGCTCTCTCTTCCTGGCGCTGTAACGCCTCAAATACCAGGACTGCTTGGGCCTGGATCTCTCAACCCTCTCTCGGCTCTATCCACTTAGCTTTCCGCTATACGTGCCCCTCATCCCAGGTCAAACACGCCCTCGCCGCTGCACGGCGTCTCGGAAAAATCCAAAAACCACTGCAACAGAAATACATTAGGACCAAGACTCTCTCGACCCAAACAAACGAAAGTCTAAACATGTTAACCTTTCTAAAGCATTATGTTGTCTGCAGCCAACACAATCACCTTTAGAGAAATAACATGCGAGAGGTCACTCACCCCAATCCTCTGGGGGAGGCACACCCTTAGACAAGACTCTCGCTAAGGTCACGTCTCTCACGACAGTCTTCCTACTGTCCAACAAAAAGCCTAGGGTCTCACGATCCTCAACGACCTATATTCCTAGGCTCTGATACCACCTAATCTGTCACGCCCCGGGGTCGAACTGCGACCCGGGCTCGCCAACAGATCCGCCGTCTGTACGGAAACTGCCGTACAGACGAAGCGTCTAAACTGCAAAAGAGATCTATAGCTAACAAGTATCAGAGCTGAAAGGAAGCTGAAACACTAAGCGGTGAAAGGTCCAAGTACACCAGTCCACAAGCACCCACAACCTAAGTACAAAAGCACTAAAAGGTACAAAAGTGGAAACTAAAAAGTACAAGTGACACTAACACCGACACCACAGACTCGGGTAGGAGCTAGCCAGCCACGCCCATACCTCGGTCAGAAAGCTCCGAACGGGCCAAACCTGGAACGGTCGCCTCAGGAACACCTGTCATCACAGCGGGTGTGAGATCTACTGTAACAGTCAGATCTCAGTGGGTACCAAAGCTAAAACCCACGGTACACCCACTCAGTCTGCTGGAGACAAAAACATATAGATAGATAGATAGATAGATATATAGCTGGAAATGAATCTATCGCTACATGTTTCGATGCAATGCAGGAAGTAAGTTCTCAGTCTCTCCCACGGGAGGCCTGGAAACTACGAACGTCTGCCCTCCCTACAGCCCTTATCAAAC
Organism: Tillandsia leiboldiana; assembly: GCA_029204045.2. Classification (NCBI taxonomy): domain Eukaryota; kingdom Viridiplantae; phylum Streptophyta; class Magnoliopsida; order Poales; family Bromeliaceae; genus Tillandsia; species Tillandsia leiboldiana. The sequence continues at coordinate 44,647 of JAQNDB010000132.1, read as the reverse complement.
AAGAACCGGCTGTAGGCTTAGCCGTCCATAGTTTCCGCCCCCGCACGGGGACTGCTAGAACTCTAACAAGACACTAGAAGGCCACCTCAATTCCTTCTAGTAACCACCTGGTAACTCAGCCAGGGCATATGCTTACCTGGTGTCCCGGCCAGGGCATGCAGCCATCTGGTAACTCGGCCAGTGGTATATGTCTTCTGGTATCTCGGCCGGAATATGTATCCCCCTGGTAACTCGGCCAGTGATATTTCTCCATCTGGTGACTCGGCCAGTGATATCTGTCCGTCTGGTAACACATCCAGTGATTCACACCCACTTGGTAACTCGGCCAGTGTTATCTGTCCATCTGGTAACTCAGCCAGTGATATTTACTCATCTGGTAACTCAGCCAGTGATATCCACTCATCTGGTAACTCAACCAGTGATTTATACCCATCTGGTGACTCGGCCAGTGGTAATTACTCATCTGGTAACTCAGCCAGTGGTATCCACTCATCTGGTAACTCAGCCAGTGATTTATACCCCTCTAGTGACTCTGCCAGTGGTATCAACTCATCTGGTAACGCAGCCAGTGATTTATACCCATCTGGTAACTCTGCCAGTGGTATCTACTCAGCTGGTAACTCAGCCAGTGATTTATACCCATCTGGTAACTCTGCCAGTGGTATCTACTCATCTGGTAACTCAGCCAGTGATTTATACCCATCTGGTAACTCTGCCAGTGGTATCTACTCATCTGGTAACTCAGCCAGTGATTTATACCTATATGGTAACTCTGCCAGTGGTATCTACTCATCTGGTAACTCAGCCAGTGATTTACACCCATCTGGTAACTCTGCCAGTGGTATCAACTCATCTGGTAACTCAGCCAGTGATTTATACCTATCTGGTAACTCTGCCAGTGGTATCTACTCATCTGGTAACTCAGCCAGTGATTTACAAAAGGTATAATGTAAAAAGGGGGTCACGATACCTTGCTTTCGGGAGTATTATGAGCATACCATACTTCCGGAAGAAAACCAACCCACACGCGGCGTGCAGTAGCGCCGCGCGCCTAGCGCGCGGCCTGCAGGGCCGCGGGGGCCCAAAGGCCCGCCCGCGGCACAGGGGCCGCCCGCGCGGCGCACTGCAGGGCCGCGCGCCCAAGCGCGCGGCCTGCAGGCCCGCGCGGCACAAGGCCGCCCGCGCGGGGCCCCTGCAGTGCCGCGCGCCCAAGCGCGCGGCCTGTAGCCCGCGCGGGGCCAGGGGATGCCCGCGCGGGGCCAGCGGCACAAGGGGCCGCCTGCGCGGCGCCCTGCCATGCCGCGCGGGGCCCGCGGCACAGGGGCCGCCCGCGCGGCGCCCTGCCATGCCGCGCGGGGCCCGCGGCACAGGGGCCGCCCGCGCGGCGCCCTGCCAAGCCGCGCGGGGCCCGCGGCACAGGGGCCGCCCGCGCGGCGCCCTGCCATGCCGCGCGGGGCCCGCGGCACAGGGGCCGCCCGCGCGGCGCCCTGCCATGCCGCGCGGGGCCCGCGGCACAGGGGCTGCCCGCGCGGCGCCCTGCCATGCCGCGCGGGGCCCGCGGCACAAGGGCCGCCCGCGCGGCGCCCTGCACTGCCGCGCGGGACCCGCGGCACAGGGGCCGCCCGCGCGGCGCCCTGCCATGCCGCGCGGGGCCCGCGACACAGGGGCCGCCTGTGCGGCGCCCTACCATGCCGCGCGGGGCCCGCGGCACAGGGGCCGCCCGCGCGGCGCCTCTGCAGTGCCGCGCGCCACGCGCGTGGCCTGCAGGGTCGCCCAGCGCAGGGGCCGCCCGCGCGGCACCTCTGCAGTGCCGCGCGCCCCGCGCGCGGCCTGCAGGGTACCCAGCGCAGGGGCCGCCCGCGCGTGCCAGTCAGGGCGCGCAACCAGCGCGCCCGGTGCCAGCGGCCCGGCGCCCCGCTGCACTGCCACGGCAGCAGGGCGTCCTGCTGCGCGCGGCGCCCATGCGCGCCCGCGCAGCGGCCGCTCCCCCTAGCCGCGCGCTGCCCAAGATCAGCGCGCGCGGCTCGCGAGGCACCTCCGCGCCACGGACAACAAGTCCATGGCACCCCAGCAGCAGGAAAAAGAAAGGGAAAAGGAAAGATAAAAAATAAACCAACCTCCTCGCGGCACGCCGGCCCCCGCTCGGCTCCACGCCACGCTCGGAGAAGAAAACGCCCAAGAAAAGCTTCCTCCAAAGCCCACTTCTTCTCCCTTCCTTTTCCTCTCCTTCATCTCTCTTTCCTTTCTTCTCTGCTACAGAGGGAGGTGGGTGGGCTTGGAGGTGACGAGGCAAGTGGAAAGGGTCACCTCCTTAAAAAGAGCCACAACTTAATTAACCCTTTGCTTAATTAAAACTTAATTAAGCTTAGAAGGGATTAACTTAGAAGTAGCAATTCCACTTACCTGATCTCACCACCCTCAACCCACACTCACTGCCATCAAGCAGAGAAGACCCTTAATTAGCAAAGCTAATTTATTAAATCAATAAAATAATCCAAAAAGCCCAACTCCAACTCACTTTTTGCCTTCGGGCTCTCCGCCGCTGCCCGGAACCTCCCGAGCTCCGCTGTAAATCGAAAGTGCACGTGCTCACAGCTTTTTCTCTTCAAAAAGCTCATCCGTTGAGTCGGGGTGCTCAAATCAAATACCGGCTCCAAAATTGCCAGTTCCGACTCACTTTTTGCCTCCGGGTCCTCCGCGTCAGTCCGGAACCTCCCGAACCTCGCTGCAAACTGAAAATACACCAGCTCCAAGTGTTTCCCAATTTTTCTGCAACCCATAGCTGTGTCGGAGCTTCCCGTACCAGTCACCTAATGCGTACAAAGCCCGAAACAAGCAGAGGCTTCCGCGGGGATCCAAATCAACCCGAACTCCTCTGCAAACAAAAATGGGACACATCCAAGGCAAACTCTTCCGCACCACACCATCCTGCAAGGTCGGTGCGTCGTTCAGAACCCGGTGTTCTACAACAGTTATTAATAATAAATATTCATGCGAAGGTATAAAAGTCCATCTACTTCATTAGACAAATTAACGAGCCTTTTACGATGATATGGTGCACTTACTGCACTCGTTGCACTTATAGCAAGGGTACCCACCTGGTTGCGAGCGGATCGGAGCACCCGGATCTTTCGCACACTCCCGTTGCGTATCTGGACCTAAGAAGGGTCCATAAGGGTAACGAAAATCAGAACCACGCATTAACTCTACAAAACGAAAGCCCGACATTACCCGTTCGACGGAAACCTAAAGAAACCGTCAAACCCGTCGGTCGACGGATTTCCCCCCGCGAAGCCCACAAAAACCATGCGGCGATCCTCTGCGGGCAGCGCCCGCGCGGGTGTGATCCGCGCGGTGCCCGCGTGGTGCCCGCGCGGGTGCGGTGCCCGCATGGTGCCCGCGCGGGTGCGGTGCCCGCGCGGCGCCCATGCGGGTGCGGTGCCCGCATGGTGCCCGCGCGGGTGCGGTGCCCGCGCGGCGCCCATGCGGGTGCGGTGCCCGCGCGTTGCCCGCATGGTGCCCGCGCGGGTGCGGTGCCCGCGCGGCGCCCATGCGGGTGCGGTGCCCGCGCGGTGCCCGCATGGTTCCCGCGCGGGTGTGGTGCCCGTGCGGCGCCCATGCGGGTGCGGTGCCCACGCGGTGCCCGCATGGTGCCCGCGCGGGTGCGGTGCCCGCGCGGCGCCCATGCGGGTGCGGTGCCCGCATGGTGCCCACGCGGGTGTGATCCGCGCAGGTGCGGTCCGCGCGACTCCCGTTGTTGCCGCCCGCGCGATGCCCTAGCGGCATCGCGCGTCTCCGCCGCCCATGCCGTGCCCTAACTTGCGCGACGACGGCGGCGGTGACGGATACGATGATGACGACCGAAACCCTAAACAAGAACTTAAAAGAAGACCCCGAAAAACCACAGCGAGGATTGCACTCACCGAATTAATCCACGGGGGAGACGTCCGATCGCGCTCTTGTCTCCGGTTCGTTGTTCGGGGTGATCGGACTCCTTCGTTTCCTCCCTTTTCTCTTTTCTTTCCTTCGGCTAGGGTTCCGTCTTTTTCTTTTCTTTCTCTTTCGCGTTCTTTCTTTTTGGCTAGGGTTTCTCTTTTTTTTTTCTTTGTACGTATTAATTTATCCCCTTTTAAATCCTAGTCGCCGATTAATTAATTTCCCCATTTTAATTAATCATAGGAGATAAAAACCCCAAATTTAATTGTACGTAACCGATTAATTAATTTCCTTAATTAATTAATCACAGGAATATCCAGATTCCCCTAACAAACTTGCCAGATATTTTACGCGGATTTCGATGCACGACTTAAGTCATCGCGATCTTAAAAACCCCATTCCGGGAGATCCGTACATCGGATTCCCGATCCAATTGCGCCATCGGTCTTCGTTTTCTGGGCCCTTCGACGGAAAAATACCCGCACCACACACCGACCGAGTTTCAAACGTTAAATAATTTTATTCACTTAAGGGCATAAATAAGTAACATGTGAGTCACAATCAGTCGTAAAAGCCGAATCTCTACAACACTTCTTCCAAGCGAGGTGGAGAATCAGGAGCCACTGGTTCATTAATTTCAATACCTCGTGCTCGTCCAAGCCGTCTAGCATGTCTTTTTCTTTTTATCGAGATGGATCAAGAGGTCATTGGTGCTTTTCCTTTATCCATGGCAGTTTTTCTTTTTGATGAGACGGGTGTCGTCTTAGCAGGCGTCGCTTCCTCATTTATTAATTCGTCCCAATTCACTTCATCCTTTTCTGATTCGGTCTCTGAATCTTCAACAAGAAGACATTCTCCCTTTTTAAAAGGTTTCTTTGCCCTCTTCAATTTATTAGTTGCTCTCGTGTGCACCATTGCAACCAAAAGGAAGATTATCCAAGCAAACGCCATTGTTGCTATTCAAAGTCAAGAATCTGTGAGCAACAACTCAAGAACACGAGAAATTGTTTACTTTCAAAAATTGGAAAAATTGCACCTAAACAATCATTATCGTGTAGAAAGACCAAGAATCAAATTAGTTTTCTAAAAAGAATTTTAAAAATAGATCAATTCCAAGATTTTCAAAAATTCCTATTATATGCCATAAAACCGAATTTTTAGAAATCGAAGCCTAAAAATCCGTTAATCAGGAGAATACCTAGCATATAATCAAAACTAATCTACCCAGAGTTCTTATTTCAAAAGAAATTTGATCAAAAACCAATCCAAAACGAAAAAGATACAAAATTTTCATCACGTTTTGAGGAAGAACATGAAAAACTGTGAAAACCCGAGATTTTGATCAAGAAAACTTACTTAGAATCGAAGAACTTGAGTTTGGAAGCCTCTAAAATGGATGAATTCTAGAGAGAGAAGCTCTGGAGACTTAGGAACAAAAGATTGAAGTAAAAAGAAATCAAAACCCTTTTGTTCTATATAAAACCCTAGCCGCGATCCGGATCGGATCGTGAATCCAGTCCGGATCGGCTACCCGCAGGAAATACCTGCGTTCGGGATCCGGATCGGCTTGTCCAATCCAGATCGGCTCCAACTTTTTCTTCAGAATAATTCAGAAAAATTCCACAAAATCCAGAAAAAGTATGTAAGCACTTTTGTGTATCAACTTTAAATGAAAAACATCGTTTCATACAACAAGAAATAGATTATGTCAAATCTATCAACAATATCCAACAAATGAAACGAAAATTTATAAAAATTAAATCCCTTAAAGTTGAACAACTTCAATCACATCTAACATGATCTTATGAGTAATGCCTTTATCAAATCATCAATTTGGTAAAGAAAATGAAATACCAAGATCAATAGATGTCTGAAATCCCAGATAAGTTAGATAATATATCTAGTCAATTTATTGTAAGGAGTGGCTCTTTGAGCATCTTTCAATAAAATCCCCACCTTATACCAACCTTGGAATTTGACAGAGTCAAGTATTCCAAAAAGCATTTTATTTAATCAACTCGAACAACCATGCTTGGTATACATGTGGTAGCTGCACACAGTACTCGGACGACCGAGGTGGTAGCTCTTTCCTCCATGTGGTGGTAGTTTTCACACTACTCATTGGGATGTAACTCTTTCCACATCTTTTGAGCATAACACTTTTTCTTTGACTCCCCCTCAATTGGCTATCAATTATTTAAAATATAAAGTATTCAACCAAAAATTGATCTCGATTTCATACTCGACTAAATAGTCAAATAAGATAAAAACTATACCAAGAGATCATTGAGAGAGAAATTGACTTTGATCAAAACAAAGATGATTTAATTGACATAAATGATCATTGCATCAAATGAATTATTATGATATCCAAAGCATAATAAATTTCTAAATAGACGAAAAGATGCTATTAAAGTCAATAATACACATGCTCAATTAATGTTCTATGTCTAAGCATAGATAATGAACAAAAACACAAAACAAAACCTAACCTAAGCAAAAGTTTCAAAAAGAGGTTATTTCAAGGAAAGCATTCCAATTGCTTTACGCAAATGAATAAAACATTTTTGATCCAAAGGTTTTGTTAAAATGTCAGCTAATTGATCCTCAGTTGAAATATAGGAAATTTGAAGAATATTTGATTCAACTAGCTCTCTTAGAAAATGATATCTAAGTTCAATGTGTTTTGTTCTCGAGTGCAACACAGGGTTTTTTGAAATGTTTATAGCACTTGTGTTGTCACAAAGAATTGTTACCGAAGTTGCTGAAATTCGGAAGTCGCTCAACACACTTTTCATCCAAATGAGTTGGGTTGAACAACTACCTGCTGAAATATATTCCGCTTCGGCAGTCGAGAGTGCAATGCAGTTTTGCTTTTTACTATGCCATGCAACAAGGCAATGGCCAAGATAAAAACATGCACCACTCGTGCTCTTCCGATCATCCACATATCCTGCCCAATCGGCATCTGAGTATCCTATAATGTCAAGCGTTGTTCCCATAGGATACCAAATTCCAAAATTCAAAGTTCCTTTGATGTACCGGATGATCCTTTTCACCGCTTTCAGGTGAACCTCCTTTGGTGCTGATTGATATCTCGCGCAAATTCCTACACTAAAGGATATATCCGAGCGACTAGCCGTGAGATAGAGTAGACTTCCAATCATACTACGATAGAGCTTCTCGTCTACACTCTCACTAAGAGATTCACTTCCTAATCCCTTATTGCTAGTTCCCATAGGAGTCGGAAAATCTTTAGAATCTTCTAATCCGAATTTCTTCACCAACTTCTTTGCATACTTGGATTGACATAGATGAATGCCTTCTTCATTTTGTTTTACTTGCAATCCAAGAAAGTATGTCAGTTCCCCCATCATGGACATCTCAAATTCGCTTTCCATGGTTTCAGCGAATTTAGAAGCATCATTGTCTCTAGTTGCACCAAATACAATGTCATCGACATAGATTTGTGCTACAATGAAATTATCTTGATAATGCTTCACAAAGAGAGTTCGGTCTGCTCCCCCTCGAGTGTAGCCCTTTTCCAGTAGGTGCTTTGTTAGCCTTTTGTACCATGCTCGTGGTGCTTGTTTTAGACCGTAAAGAGCCTTTTTCAAACGAAAAACATGGCTAGGTTGTTTATAGTCTACAAAACCTTTCGGTTGAGCCACATAAACTTCCTCATTTAAAAACCCATTTAGAAATGCGCTCTTGACGTCCATTTGAAAGAGTTTGATTTTAAAATGACAAGCAATAGCGAATAATATACGTATTGACTCGAGTCGAGCAACTGGGGCGAACGTGTCATCAAAGTCTATTCCTTCTATTTGAGAATAGCCTTGAGCAACTAAGCGTGCTTTATTCCTGATGATGGTACCATCCTCGTTCTTCTTATTCTTGAAAATCCATTTAGTACCAATCACATTGTGTTGCTTCGGAGGCTTTGTTAATTCCCAGACTTTGTTTCGTTCGAACTGATGGAGCTCTTCCTGCATAGCTTCAATCCAGTAGTCATCCTGAAGAGCTTCATCGATGTTCTTTGGTTCAATCATGGAGACGTAGCATGCGACTCCACAAACCAACTGTCTCCGAGTTCTAACTCCTTCTTGTGGGTCTCCAATAATGTTAGATTCCAGATGATCCTTGGAGATACGTAACGTTTGCGGTAACGGAGTAGTCGGAGGTACACGTGATATGTAGGACCCCCGAACCCCATGCAGCATTTTTTCCGATGAATCCACTGTTAGAACACCTGGTGTTGGTGTATCTGGCCCATGGTGCATCAATGGGATGCCACAGATGGACCCTGTAAGGTTTTATTAGCTGTGTTGGCTTTCGGCTGGGTTTGCCAAAATTTTGAAAAAGAATTAGGACAAACAGACGGCGAAATTGGATTCAGCACGAAAAAACGCTTGAAAATGGCTTTTTGTTTGCCAAATCCTGAGTCCGGATGCCCAAAAACGGACTCCCGGAAAATTTACTGGATTCCTGGTGCATGGGGGAGCCGTGGACCGGCGGGGGTGCCACGTGGCAGGCCCTGATTGGCCGGCGCACTGTCACGCCCCGGGGGTTCGAATCGCGCGGAAGAGGAGCCACCGATGCCCCTGATTCAGCCATATATTTTTTTTTTGTAAAACATTACTCCCCGGCGCGTGCACAGACCCGCCGCATACACAAATTCGCTCTGCAAATGAGCAGAGGCCCCTTTGTATATGCACGGCGTCTCAACTACAAAGTGTCTCACAAGGCGTAGTACATACAATCTCTAACCACATCAGTTGGGGTCTCGTACACATACAACCAAACAATTCACGTGACATTCTAGCATTCACTTAGAGCATAGAGGCCGGTGTTTTGAAAGGATAAATAATCACAAGGTTTTGAAAGCGGCATCCACACGATGCCCTCATTTGTGAAAACAGTTCGTAAACACATAAATCCCACAAGGTTTATAAAGCTTGGTGCCCACACGACACCCACGTTTTAAAAATAGTTTTCGCAAACGGTTTTCTTTGTTTTTCATCGTTCAAAACGGCCAAGTAAGAGAGAACGTAGTATTCATTCAATTATTCAAAAAGAAAGGAAAGAAAAGGGCAACATCCACTTCGACCCCACGGGGGTGTCGCAATCCACAACTAGCTACCATGAATAATAAAAGAAAAGGGAAAGAAGAGTCACTGTATCTGAAGTCACCCATAAATCAGATCAGCACCCTAACGTCCTCACCGGCGCCCTAGCACTCGCCCCTGGACGAACCTGTCACGAAGTGGGAAGTCAGTGACTAGAAATAGCATGATAAGCGTAGTAAACAAAGATAAGGCAAACCACAAACACCGGAGCAACTATCCCTCCCATGCACCTTCCACCTTAACCACACCCTGTATCATTACGACATCGGGCACCTTCCCCGATGCCCACCGCCGAGCACCTGCCTCACAAAGCAACATCGGGCACCTTCCCCGATGCCCACCGCCGAGCACCTGCCTCGGCCGCCGAGCACCTGCCTCGACGTCACCGCTCACACCCCCCACCCATGGGGGCCCCCATTCCTAACGCCACCTCCGCGTGGGGTACACGGGTCAACGTACCACTTTTCCGGAAAAGCACACCCTTGCGGTGGCCAAACCGCGGGTGTGCGTGTAGCAAATTTGAGCCTCAGATTGACATTGAGTATCATAACATAACATAACAGGGTTAGTGCATAAACAGAAGGAGACTGACAATTCCACCTTGCCCCAACATGCTATTTCTAACAGTTAAACCCCATTCCCGAAACCCCCGGGAACGTACCCACCTTGTGTGCGTCGTCCTGCGTTCGTCCAGTCCGCGTCTGTGCTCCAGTCGCCCACAGCGTCCCGCACTCCTGAAGGAACATAGGCAAATCGAGACTTAGAAGTCCGAAACTTACAACGACTCCCTACAGCGTGCGGCGGAGTTCTTCGCACGGCACCGGCCCGTGCGACGAACACCCTGCCAGGGCGCAGCCCCGCGCGGCACCAGCCCGCGCGGCGCCCCTCCTGCGGGCGGCCCCGCGCGGCCGAGCGCCGCGCGGGCGCGCGGCCCGCGGTGCGCGACGGCGCCGGGCCTCCTCCCTCCTCGTGACCAACAAAAGAAAGAAAGAGGGAGATTCCCCCGAACGAAACGCGTCCGACTCACCTTGATGTGCGAAAGAGGAGGAAGAGAGGGATCGTCCGCTTGCCTCCACCGGTCCACCCTTGCGGTGTGCTTGGTTTCTCTTTGCCGGCGGCTACGAGGGAGGAAGAAAAAGAAAAGAGGCGGCCACCAAAAGAAAAATAAGAGGAACCCTAATCCTCTTTCCCTCACGGCTACATATATATACTAAGAGAATTAGGGTTTACCTTAAAAGGTGTGCGGCTGCCAACACGGATCCCGAGGCGTCTAAGGGGGACCCCAACTTCGAGAATTAATTCTGGTCAGACCGGGAGTCGGAAAAATAAACCGATCGCGCCCACGCGCTCCGTTCCGCGAGCTCTACCGCCTAAAATTATTTGCGGGCCCCGACGGTCTGTCCGGAAAAATGCCAAAAATGAGGCCCCCGGTCAGGCATTACAAGAAGAGGGTGACCAGAAGGGTTAAGGAAAAGCCGGGTCTTACACCACTTACCGCTAAAAACAAGTTTCGTCCCCGAAACTTAATCTTCCCCAGCGGCGAACAGGTCCGGGTAGCACTCCCTCATCTTTGACTCGGGTTCCCAAGTTGCCTCACGCTCTTCTTGATTGCTCCAAAGCACCTTTACGTAGGGAATCGTCCGACTACGCAGCTTTTTGTCCTCCCGGGCTAGGATCCGCACTGGTACTTCCGCGAAACTTAGATCCTCCTTGAGTTCAATCGCGGAGGCGTCAAGCACTCGCGATGGGTCGGGGAGGTATTTCCGAAGCATGGATACGTGGAACACATCATGAACGCGGTCAAGGTTCGGCGGTAGGGCGAGGCGGTAGGCTACCGGGCCGATGCGCTCCAGAATCTCAAACGGCCCTATGTACCGCGGGCTCAGCTTGCCCCTCAACCCAAACCGCTTCACCCCCTTCGACGGCGACACCCGCAGTAACACGTGCTCTCCCACCTGGAATTCCAAGTCGCGACGTCTCTGGTCCGCGTAACTCTTTTGCCGGCTCTGGGCGGTCGCCAAACGTCGCCTGATGAGGCGCACCCTTTCCTCTGTCTCGGCCACTAGGTCCGGCCCCAAAAACTTTCTCTCCCCCAGATCGTCCCAGCAGGTCGGGGATCTACAGCGTCTGCCGTACAACGCTTCGTACGGCGCCATCTTAATGCTCGCTTGGTAGCTGTTGTTATAAGCGAACTCTGCAAGGGGTAGGTAGCGCGACCATCCGTCTCCCAAATCCAGCACGCACGCCCGAAGCATGTCCTCGAGTATCTGGATCACCCGCTCGGATTGCCCGTCCGTCTGGGGGTGAAAGGCTGAGCTGAAGTGTAACTTGGTCCCCAAGGCTCGTTGTAGACTCTTCCAAAAGTTCGAAACGAACCTCGTGTCCCTGTCCGAGGTGATCGTCGTTGGCACCCCGTGCAGCCTTACAATCTCGCTGAGGTAGACCTGTGCCAGCCGGTCACGTGTCCAGGTCGTGTGGATGGGTAGGAAGTGAGCTGACTTCGTTAGCCGATCCACGACAACCCAGATAGCGTCGTGTCCCTGTTGCGAACGGGGGAATCCGGTGACGAAGTCCATTGTGACTTGCTCCCACTTCCATTCGGGCACGGGTAGAGGTTGCAATTTCCCCGCCGGCCGCTGATGCTCGGCTTTCACCTGTTGGCAAATCAAACAGTGAGCCACGAACAGCGTCACATCTCCCTTCAATCTTGGCCACCAGAAGGTCTGTCGGATATCCCGGTACATCTTGGTGCCTCCAGGGTGCGCCACGTAGGGGGCGCAATGTGCTTCAGTCAGGATTTCTTTCTTTAGATCCGGCAGATCGGGCACGCAGATCCGCCCTCGGAACCGAAGGGTGCCGTCCGTTCCCACTGCAAAGTCTCCTTCTTGCTCCGGTGAAATCCTATCTCGTTCCAGCTGTAGCTGCGGATCCGCACCTTGGCCTTCCCGAATCCTCTCCAATAGGGTCGGCGCGACTGTTAGGGTCAACAGTCGCTCAACCGTCCCTGCTGGTACCACTTCCAACCTCAATCGTGAAAATTCCGCGATCAAGTCGTTCTGCTGCGTGATCGCGCCCGCCGAAGTTCCTTCTGCTTGTCCCTTTCGGCTTAGAGCGTCGGCTACCACATTTGCTTTCCCCGGGTGGTACTGGATGGTTAAGTCGTAGTCCTTCAGTAGCTCCAACCACCTCCTCTGCCGTAGGTTAAGCTCCTTCTGGGTGAAAAGGTACTTAAGGCTTTGGTGGTCCGAGAACACGTTGCAATGTACACCGTAGAGGTAGTGCCTCCACAGTTTCAGAACGAAGACCACTGCGGCAAGCTCCAAGTCATGGATCGGGTAGTTCTGTTCGTAATCCTTGAGTTGTCTTGAAGCATAGGCAATGACTCTTCCTTGCTGCATTAGTACTCCTCCCAGTCCTATTCGCGATGCATCGCAGTAGACTTCGTAGTCTTCTCCAGGGGTTGGTAAGGCAAGCACAGGCGCTCTTGTTAACCGTTTCTTAAGTTCTTCAAAGCTCTCTTGGCATTGGACCGTCCATATGAACTTTACTCCTTTCCGGGTTAGGCGGTTCAGAGGGGTCGCAATCTTCGAGAAACCCTCCACGAAACGTCTGTAGTATCCCGCAAGGCCCAAGAAGCTGCGCACCTCTGTCACTGTGGTCGGCTGGGGCCAGTCGGTCACCGACTCCACCTTCTTGGGATCCACTGCGACTCCTGCTGCTGAAATGATATGCCCTAGAAACCCCACTTCGCGAAGCCAGAAGTCGCATTTCTTAAGTTTTGCGAACAGCTCCTGCTCCCTAAGGGTCTGTAGAACAATTCGAAGGTGCTCCTCGTGCTTCTCATCGGTGGTGGAGTAAATCAGGATGTCGTCGATGAAGACCACAACGAACTGATCCAGGAAGGGTCTGAAAACTCGGTTCATCATGTCCATGAACACCGCTGGGGCATTGGTAAGCCCGAACGGCATTACTGTGAACTCGTAATGGCCATACCGAGTCCGGAATGCCGTCTTCGGAATATCCTCGTCTCGAACTCTGAGCTGGTGGTAGCCCGACTGCAGGTCGATTTTTGAAAAGACAGTTGCACCCCGCAGCTGGTCAAAGAGGTCATCAATCCTAGGTAAGGGGTACTTGTTTTTCACTGTGACTTTGTTGATTTCCCGGTAGTCGATGCACAACCGCAAGCTCCCGTCTTTCTTTCGTACAAAGAGTACAGGTGCGCCCCAAGGGGACACACTCGGTCGGATAAACCCCTTGTCCAGAAGGTCCTCTAGCTGCGCCTTAAGTTCCTTCAGCTCCGCGAAGGCCATCCTGTAGGGGGCCTTCGTGATTGGTCGAGTGCCGGGTGGAAGCTCAATGGGAAAGACAACTTCTCGCTCGGGGGGTAATCCAGGTAGTTCGGCCGGAAAAACATCTGGGAAGTCCCTCACCACAGGGATGTCGGGGAGTGCCGTGGAGGATCCGGCGGCCAGGGCCACCGACACCAAGTAGGCCATACACCCGCCCTCTACCAGCTTCCTGGCTCGGGATGCAGGAATCATGGAAGAAAAGGAAACGCTCTTGCAAGCCAAGTACACGTTCTCCGGAAAATCGGGGTACATCAGTCGTACCTCGCGCTTCTCGCAGTCTATGACCGCAAGGTACCACGTGAGCCAATCCATTCCGAGCACTACATCATACTCTTTCAATGGAATGACTACCAGATCCCAGGGGCACGGAAGCCTTCCCATCCATATAGGGCAGGAAGGCACCATGTTGCGTGCCTCCAAGGATCCCCCCGCGGTGTGTACGGTCATCAAACTGGGTAAGGGTCTCAACTCAAAATCATGGGTCAGTGCGAAGTCTCGGGACATAAACGAGAGGGTCGCTCCGGTGTCAAAAAGGGTTCTAGCGCGATAAACAGAAGCAAGAGTGATACCTGCGACGACGTGCTCAGACGGGTGCGTCTCCTGCTGACCCATCGAATAGACGCGGCCTCCAGTTGTTTCTTCACGCTGTTGGTAAAGAACGCCCCGAATAGCTGCTGTTTAAAGGTAGTCCATGACGGAAGGGTAGCGCCCGACGCAGAGTCGGGGCGTACGGTCTTCCACCAAATGCGGGCGTTCCCCTCGAGCAAGTGGGCGGCCAGGGGGACCCGCTCATGGTCTTCCATCAATAGGTCCTCGAATAATTTCTCCATCGTATCCACCCATTTCTCCACAACCCAGGGGTCCGTCGTGTCCCCCTCGAACGTTGGCGGATCGTATTTCTTGAAGTCGGCCAGGTTGGCGCGCACACGGTCTCGCTCGTTTGGTAGGTTCGCCCCCTTGTCCTCGGCTGTGGATCTAGTCCTGGCCATGATCTGAACATTTGCACGAACCAGTTACTCCTAGTTTAAATAAGACGGCACGCCACTAGTGCTGGCACTAGAGGGAGAAAAGAAAAGAACACTAATTCCCTCCCCCCTTTTTCCCCCAACGAGCACTCGCGTTTTATTTATCCCGTGTTCACTTTATTACTCAGTAGCCAGAGTATTGCGCCCGTGGATGTTAGGCCCCGACTGTTGTGGTTAAAGTTTACCGCTCTGATACCATCTAAATCTGTCACGCCCCGGGGGTTCGAATCGCGCGGAAGAGGAGCCACCGATGCCCCTGATTCAGCCATATATTTTTTTTTTGTAAAACATTACTCCCCGGCGCGTGCACAGACCCGCCGCATACACAAATTCGCTCTGCAAATGAGCAGAGGCCCCTTTGTATATGCACGGCGTCTCAACTACAAAGTGTCTCACAAGGCGTAGTACATACAATCTCTAACCACATCAGTTGGGGTCTCGTACACATAATACCATCTAAATCTGTCACGCCCCGGGGGTTCGAATCGCGCGGAAGAGGAGCCACCGATGCCCCTGATTCAGCCATATATTTTTTTTTTGTAAAACATTACTCCCCGGCGCGTGCACAGACCCGCCGCATACACAAATTCGCTCTGCAAATGAGCAGAGGCCCCTTTGTATATGCACGGCGTCTCAACTACAAAGTGTCTCACAAGGCGTAGTACATACAATCTCTAACCACATCAGTTGGGGTCTCGTACACATACAACCAAACAATTCACGTGACATTCTAGCATTCACTTAGAGCATAGAGGCCGGTGTTTTGAAAGGATAAATAATCACAAGGTTTTGAAAGCGGCATCCACACGATGCCCTCATTTGTGAAAACAGTTCGTAAACACATAAATCCCACAAGGTTTATAAAGCTTGGTGCCCACACGACACCCACGTTTTAAAAATAGTTTTCGCAAACGGTTTTCTTTGTTTTTCATCGTTCAAAACGGCCAAGTAAGAGAGAACGTAGTATTCATTCAATTATTCAAAAAGAAAGGAAAGAAAAGGGCAACATCCACTTCGACCCCACGGGGGTGTCGCAATCCACAACTAGCTACCATGAATAATAAAAGAAAAGGGAAAGAAGAGTCACTGTATCTGAAGTCACCCATAAATCAGATCAGCACCCTAACGTCCTCACCGGCGCCCTAGCACTCGCCCCTGGACGAACCTGTCACGAAGTGGGAAGTCAGTGACTAGAAATAGCATGATAAGCGTAGTAAACAAAGATAAGGCAAACCACAAACACCGGAGCAACTATCCCTCCCATGCACCTTCCACCTTAACCACACCCTGTATCATTACGACATCGGGCACCTTCCCCGATGCCCACCGCCGAGCACCTGCCTCACAAAGCAACATCGGGCACCTTCCCCGATGCCCACCGCCGAGCACCTGCCTCGGCCGCCGAGCACCTGCCTCGACGTCACCGCTCACACCCCCCACCCATGGGGGCCCCCATTCCTAACGCCACCTCCGCGTGGGGTACACGGGTCAACGTACCACTTTTCCGGAAAAGCACACCCTTGCGGTGGCCAAACCGCGGGTGTGCGTGTAGCAAATTTGAGCCTCAGATTGACATTGAGTATCATAACATAACATAACAGGGTTAGTGCATAAACAGAAGGAGACTGACAATTCCACCTTGCCCCAACATGCTATTTCTAATAGTTAAACCCCATTCCCGAAACCCCCGGGAACGTACCCACCTTGTGTGCGTCGTCCTGCGTTCGTCCAGTCCGCGTCTGTGCTCCAGTCGCCCACAGCGTCCCGCACTCCTGAAGGAACATAGGCAAATCGAGACTTAGAAGTCCGAAACTTACAACGACTCCCTACAGCGTGCGGCGGAGTTCTTCGCACGGCACCGGCCCGTGCGACGAACACCCTGCCAGGGCGCAGCCCCGCGCGGCACCAGCCCGCGCGGCGCCCCTCCTGCGGGCGGCCCCGCGCGGCCGAGCGCCGCGCGGGCGCGCGGCCCGCGGTGCGGGGCGACCCCGCGCGGCACCAGCCCGCGCGGGCGCCCCTCCTGCGGGCGGCCCCGCGCGGCCGAGCGCCGCGCGGGCGCGCTGCCCGCGGTGCGGGGCGACCCCGCGCGGCACCAGCCCGCGCGGCACCCCTCCTGCGGGCGGCCCCGCGCGGCCGAGCGCCGCGTGGGCGCGCTGCCCGCGGTGCGGGGCGACCCCGCGCGGCACCAGCCCGCGCGGGCGCCCCTCCTGCGGGCGGCCCCGCGCGGCCGAGTGCCGCGCGGGCGCGCTGCCCGCGGTGCGGGGCGGCCCCGCGCGGCACCAGCCCGCGCGGGCGCCCCTCCTGCGGGCGGCCCCGCGCGGCCGAGCGCCGCGCGGGCGCGCGGCCCGCGGTGCGGGGCGGCCCCGCGCGGCACCAGCCCGCGCGGGCGCCCCCCTCCTGCGGCGGCCCCGCGCGGCCGAGCGCCGCGCGGGCGCGCGGCCCGCGGTGCGGGGCGGCCCCGCGCGGCACCAGCCCGCGCGGGCGCCCCCTCCTGCGGGCGGCCCCCGCGCGGCCGAGCGCCGCGCGGGTGCGCGGCCCGCGGTGCGGGGCGGCCCCGCGCGGCACCAGCCCGCGCGGGCGCCCCCTCCTGCGGGCGGCCCCCGCGCGGCCGAGCGCCGCGCGGGCGCGCGGCCCGCGGTGCGGGGCGGCCCCGCGCGGCCGTGCGCCGCGCGGGCGCATGGCCCGCGGTGCGGGGCGGCCCCGCGCGGCACCAGCCCGCGCGGGCGCCCCTCCTGCGGGCGGCCCCGCGCGGCCGAGCGCCGCGCGGGCGCGCGGCCCGCGGTGCGCGACGGCGCCGGGCCTCCTCCCTCCTCGTGACCAACAAAAGAAAGAAAGAGGGAGATTCCCCCGAACGAAACGCGTCCGACTCACCTTGATGTGCGAAAGAGGAGGAAGAGAGGGATCGTCCGCTTGCCTCCACCGGTCCACCCTTGCGGTGTGCTTGGTTTCTCTTTGCCGGCGGCTACGAGGGAGGAAGAAAAAGAAAAGAGGCGGCCACCAAAAGAAAAATAAGAGGAACCCTAATCCTCTTTCCCTCACGGCTACATATATATACTAAGAGAATTAGGGTTTACCTTAAAAGGTGTGCGGCTGCCAACACGGATCCCGAGGCGTCTAAGGGGGACCCCAACTTCGAGAATTAATTCTGGTCAGACCGGGAGTCGGAAAAATAAACCGATCGCGCCCACGCGCTCCGTTCCGCGAGCTCTACCGCCTAAAATTATTTGCGGGCTCCGACGGTCTGTCCGGAAAAATGCCAAAAATGAGGCCCCCGGTCAGGCATTACAAGAAGAGGGTGACCAGAAGGGTTAAGGAAAAGCCGGGTCTTACACGCACGCAGCTGGGTCCACGGAGCGCAGGGGAATGGGCCGGGGTGCACCGCGGGGCGCGTGGACCGGCGGGAATCCACGTGGCAGCACCGGATTGGTCGGTCCATACGGCGCGGTCCACCGAGTGTTGGCGCGGGTGCATGGGCCGGCGCTGTGGACACGTGGCAGCTCGCTATTGGCGGGCGTAGTGTGCGCGGTCCACGGGGGCTCGCGGCCTGGCGCATGCACCAGGGCGCGCCACGTGGCGGCCCACGAGTGGCCGGCTCACGCGCGTGCGGTCCACGCAGCGCGCGCGCCGGGCAGGTGCCGTACAGGGCGTGCAGGCGGGCAGGTGGGGGCAGGTGAGCTGCTCCACCCACCCCGTTGACCGGGCAGGGGACACGCGCCGCTTCCCGGCCGGGCTTGCACGGCTGTCCGGTGTTCGTAGGACACGTGTCGAGTCCCAGGGTGGGTCGGACCAAGCAGGCGTCCGGCTGGATCCCGTGTGCGGGCTGGGCCGGGCCGGGCCGCACTGTGCGCGCCCGAAACCGGGCTGGGCCGCACTGTAGCCGCCCGAATCCCGGGCTGGACCGCACTGTAACCGCCCGAATCTTGGGACAATTTCGGTATTATCCGAATTGTTTCTTTGGGCCTATAAATAGCCAGCCCGAGCCCTCTTTGCAGCCCTTTTTCTCTCAGTCTGTGCAAGATCTCCCCGAGCTTCCTCTTGATGAATTTTTCCTCTCTTAATCCTTGATCTTCCTGCGGATTTTCGGAATTTTTGGAGGCTCAAATCCGGAGGTTATAGATTTTTCGGCGCGGCGCGACATTGTGGTTCCTGTGTTCTTCTTCGGCGCAGCAGCAGTGTTTTAGCTCCCCTGGTCTACCCCGAGATCCTTTTTCTGTGATTCTTGCGCCAACAGACTCCTAAGAGGTAGGGCTTCATCTTTCGTTTTGATTGCACCTTCCCGTTTCGAGGTTTTGGCATGGATCGCGAGGCAACACAGTGACCCCTTTTTCTGTGTGGATTTCTGTGACAGAGCAGAGTGTTTTGGCCGTATCTTCGCGCACGAGCGTCAGACGGAGGTGTGCTTATACAAGTTTTTCATCTACAGATCACAAGGAACAAGCTCGTATTTTTCTTGGATTTTTCCAGAGTTTCTATTGGATGTGAAAATCCCGTTTTTCCTGTATTCAGTGCTACAGTTTTGGTGCAGAAATCTTTCGAGTACACCGCCTTGCCGGATTTGTATCTTGACCTTCGGAACTCGGATTTGGGCGTGCAAGGTACCGTTTCGAAGATATCGACGCGAGGATCGCTGTGATATTTTTCTGGGAATTTTCTGGGCATTATCAGTAGGTGAAATTTAAGCATCTTTGGGACTGAAATTGTATGTGGTTGGAAGAGCAGTTTTGGGAACTTATGTGTATTTGTGGACTTTGTATTGTACCTAGGAGGGATTGTGGACTGTGCTGAACCTGTTGGACATAGAGCTGTTATTTTCCTGGTTTTCTCAGTTGTACGACTCCGGACAGTTAGCGTTTCAGGTGGGTGGCTTGCTTTCAAGATCTATGGACTGTGCTCTAATTCTATTGATATAGAATCATGCATGATAGTGATTCGATTTGGGTAGCATGCTAGAGTGTAGGAATTGTTGTTCCTTGTTTTATCTGTCGATCTTTTGATCTCTTGCTTCCTACTATCATGTTAAATAATTGTTATGTTGGAACCTGACCTAGCACCCCCGTCATATGTTGCATGTGTAACCAGACCAGTAGAAAACCCTCACTTGGGCTAGGGTTATTTATGTTTAGACATCCACACTTTATGTTTCATTCCTGGACTTAGTGTTATCCTCGCCCGGGTAGTGGGCCGAGCGGTCGGGACTTCTTTTAGTGTGGGATGCATTTGCACTCGTGCTTGGGAGCAGAGTGGAGTCTGGTAGATGCAGTGGTTCGCTTGTCTGTACCGGGAACCGTTTGGGGTAAACGGTGGACCCGGAAGATCTGGTTTTCCCCTGTTTGGGTTGTCACCACTGTGTTAGTGGCGGTAGTTTTCTAGTGATCGCCGGATCTAGAACCCAGGACCCTTTTCGACATACACATGATTTTTAGTTTACCAATGTTTTCTTCCAAGCATCGAAGGGCCGCTGGAGTCTGTTCTTGTTTGATTGGACAAAGGCATCAGCCCTTCGGGGCTTGGGTACAACACTTATTTTTCTAACTGTTTTCTAAAGAGAACTAAAATCATTAAATATGGATTTCTTCTAGATCAAGTGATTTTCAATAACAAATGTCACCTTTTTCTTGTAAATCTCCCCACTCGAAAGGACTCGAGTGATCTGGGTTCTAGGGGCCGTTCCTTTGTCGGGACGAAAGCCACGGGGGCCGAGCCTGGAACCTGTTCTTGTTTGATAGGGTTGTAGGTGTAGGTCTCCCGGGACTTTCGGGCCCTGTCGGTGCTTTCGGCGTGTCGTACCGAGGTTTTGCTTTCCCGAACTATAAGGGGGTCGGGAACTTCGATAGGCGGAGCCTAGAGTCTGTTCTTGTTTGATAGGGTTCTTAGCACCGGTCTATCGGGTTTCCGAACCTTTATGGTGTCGGTCTTTCCTGTGAGTTTAGTGTTCTGTTGTGGGAGCCGTCTGGTGGACGGTGGCCCCCGGCTGTGTGGTTTTCCAGCCTGTGTGTGAGCGTTGGTGTTGTTAGTCGATCTTGTGATCGTGGTTTGGACTTTAGCCTGCATGAGCCATATTCGAGCTCGACAGAGATGCGCTGATACTTTCCTCGTTGGGGTCGCGCCCCTCGAGTGCCACTCCGGAGTTGGGCCTATTACTTGCTATCGCGACTTGTCGACGCAGTCCCACTGGTTGGGCCAGTTTTGGCAGTCACGGACACCCTACGGTAGACCCGTCCTGTTGAGGATGTGCGGCAGTAGGTGGGCGCAGGTTTGACTGGACCCTTTGCGGCAGTCAGTTTAGATTTGGTGAGTACTGTGTGTATTAGTAGATGCATCATGTTTCATCTGTTCCATTTTCTTGAGCATCTAGATAAAGGCATAGTAGCTGTAGAGTTACTTTTCCAGCCCTTTCATTTCAGTTTTATATTGTTGTTACGGAATTTGAGTTGGCGTAATTTCGTGAAAGGTTCAAGTCTTGAAGATTGAAGGTGAAGAAGGTTGGATCATTTAACTCAATCTCAAGAAAGAAGAATTCAAAAGGATCAGGTATGTTTAACTAAATATTTTTGGTGATCCGAATACTTCTTGTAGTGTAGAAACACTTGGAAGAATTTTTCATTGCATAAAAATCAAAAACTGGACATAGGACATGTTCAGGATCCGGATCAGATTGTTCAATCCGGATCCCGAAGGTGGTTCGTTCATACACCAGTTCAATCCGGATCGTAGCTTCTCTTGATCCGGATCCCGAACATTGAGTTTAGCATTTTCCTTGAATGATCCGGATCAGGCTTCGCAATCTGGATCCCGAACGTTGATGTTTGGTGAACTGTATGAACGATTCGGATCAAGCACTTCGATCCGGATCCCGAATCTTCGTTTTTTTGGAATTGTCTGACTCGTTACGACGATCCGGATCACAGCTAATCCGATCCGGATCGCCGTCCGTAAAATTTCCAGGAATGGTAGGTTTTTTATTCTTATCTCCTTCCTAGGGTTTCTAACCTATAAATAGACCCTATGATTCTTTTTCTAGGTTTAATCCAGTTAATGGAAATAGAGCCGTCATAATCAAATATCATCTTATACGGCCCTAGATCCACATATAGAGAAGAAAGGAAATCATTAGATATTACTCTATGTTTCTTCATCTATATTGATTAGTTTGATTCTAGGTTTTCATACTCACATCTTGAGTTGAATCAAACTAATGAATACTTAGATGGTATTTCCTATCTATCTTTGATCTAAGTATTCGGCGGATCATCACCACCCAAAAAACAACGATTTACCCCAAAATCGGCGCGTGGATTCGCGTGTCCTTGTGGATTCAAGGTTCAACCGCTCTCGTGGATTCGGAGCGAGGTACGTTCGTGGATTCGAAGCGTACTACTGGGTGAAGACCGTGGATTCGGTCAGACGTCGTGGACTCGACGTTGGACGCCGTGGATTCGGCGTTGGACGCAGATCGTGGATTCGAGACGCGTTGCGGAACGAGCGGAGAAGACCAACTAGGAGCGTATGGAAAAGGTTGAGTCGTCAGTGAGTACGGTATATCACCTTGTACGTGTTTAATTCTAGTGGATTTCACCGTGTTATCAGTCCCGTGGTTTTTTACTCCGGTTTGGAGTTTTCCACGTAAAAATCTTGCGTGTTCATTTATATTTTCGCATTGGGTTTTTATTGCGCAATGATTTTTTGAGTGTTTATTGTTTACACCTATTCACCCCCCTCTAGGTGTTTTTTCCCCTATTTAGATCTATATTACATATAACCCAACAAGTGGTATCGGAGCGGGAATAGGGTTGTAAACAATGGTTGAAGGTGGAAACATCAATCGACCCCCTTTCTTTGATGGAACAAATTATGCGTACTGGAAAGTACGGATGAAAGCCTTTTTAATTTCCATCGACGAAAGGGTGTGGCAATCAATTGAATTAGGATGGTCTAATCCAACTGAATTTATTGGTGATGTTCGCACCATCAAACCTAGGTCGAAATGGACCAAGGAAGAGTTAGATTCATCTTCTTACAATGGCAAGGGAATTAATGCTATTTTTAATGCCTTATCTCAAACTGAATTCTCTCGCGTCTCGGCATGTGAGACTGCGAAAGAAATCTGGGATGTTCTTCAGGTTACACATGAGGGAACTAACCTCGTGAAGATTCAAAAGCTGCAAATGCTTATGAGCAGATTTGACTCCATTTTTATGGCAGAAAATGAATCTTTCACGAATTACTTTACACGATTGCAAGACATCGTAAATTCATGTGCTAACCTGGGTGAGAAGATTCCAGAATTTAAGGTTGTAAGAAAGATCTTGAGAACTCTTCCTGAACGATTTCGCCCAAAGGTTACAGCCATTGAAACTATTTAACACCCGGACGAAATACGTGTAGAAGAATTAGTTGGTTCATTACAAACTTATGAAATAACATTTACTACTAACTATTCTTCTGGAAAAGCATCCTCTTCTAAGTCTTCAGGTTATGCGTTGAAAACAACTAAGGAAGAAGACGCGGATACATCCTCCTCAGACGCTGACGAGAACCTTTCTATGGAGGACTTTGAGAAGCAACTCGCTCTCTTGAAAAGGAAGTTTCGCCGCAACTTTCGAAGGGGTAATTCAAGTAAATCTCCATCCTTCGGAAAGTCGAAGAAAGGCAAGGGTATTTCAAGTTATAAGTCAAGAAAGCAAGAGAACTTTTCAAAGGATAAGAAAAGTTCAGAAGGACAAGTCCAATGCTTCAAGTGCCGAGGATACGGCCATATCTCAACGAAGTGTCCAACTAAGAATCCGTCGAAGAAGAAAGTGATGCAAGCCGTCACTTGGGATGACAACTCAACGTCAAATGAGTCGTCCTCAAGTGATGAAGAAGAAAGCGCAACGGCATTCCACGCGTCCACATCTTCACCATTCATGTGCTTAATGACAAGTACATCCGAGTCATTGTTCAACTCCACTGTTGAAAAGATTGCAACGGACAATGAATCGGATGATTCGGAAGGTGAAGATTTTGTTTTAGCCTACCATAGACTTTTACGGGATTCAAAGAAACCGGCTAAGCAAAACAAGGGGTTGAGAGGGAGATTGCAGGATCTCGAAGAAGAAGTCAAAATGGTAACTTCTTTCTCGACCGATCTTGAAGTGGAAAGGGATAATCTGATAAAAGCAAATGTTTCCCTTCAAGAGTCCAATGAGCAACTCGAGAAGAATTATATAGATATGGTGAACAAAGCGAATTACTTCTTGAAGCTCTACGGCGAGGCCCGACAGGAAAAATTGGAAATGACAGAGACCATTATCCAACTCAAGGATGACTTGCAGCATTTTTCATCAGGAAGGAGTAAGTTGGATAAGCTTCTTGGTCTTGGTTAATCAAACAAGTTCGGCCTCGGATACAATCGAACTAAAGACGATTTTAGTTCGGTTGGAACAGTTTTCGTGCCTCAGTCGGTATCTCCTCCTCCGACACCGGAATTCACGACAACCAACGACAACAAGCCTACTTCACCCTCTTCGGAATCGTCAAGCACAAAGGTATGTTTTCGTTGTAATTTTGCAGGGCACATTGAAAGAAATTGCAAGATTGGAGCTCAAAGATCAAATCAACCACATCTTGCAACTACTACCAATAAGTTCACTCCCCGGAATTCAAAGAAGGACTTTTCAAAAGAAAAGAACATTGGTAGTACTTCAAACAAGACGATGACAAAAGAAAAAGATCAATCATACAAGACGTCATCATCAAGGAAAATTTCTCAACCATTGCCAACATACTCCAAAACTCAAAAGGTTTGGGTATGCAAAGGTGAAATCCTTCCTTGTCTTTAATCGTTCTACGATTAAATGTTGTGTAGTTTATGTAGACTATTTTTTCTTTCTTTTGGCCGACCCGTCAACCATCTTTGGGAGGTAAATGGTATATTTTCTTATTGGTTGATGATTTCTCTCGGTATTCTTGGGTAGCATTTTTAAAAGAGAAAGCTGATACGTTTGATTCTTTTCATGAGATTTGCCATCGTATTATGATTGAAAAGAATGAAAAGATCATTCGTGTTAGAAGTGATAGAGGTGGAGAATTCATTAATTCCAAATTCATTGATTTTTGCACTTCCAACGGCATAAAACATGAATTCTCGGCACCCTATACACCTAAGCAGAATGGTGTTGTTGAGCGCAAAAACAGGGTTGTTCAAGAGATGGCACGTGTGATGCTTCATAGCCGGAATTTACCGCTATATTTTTGGGCTGAGGCTGTGAACACCGCTGTCTATGTCATTAATCGAGTGTATTTGCGCCCAGGAACTTTAAATACACCATATAAGCTGTGGTTTAGTAGAAAACCGGATATCAAATACTTTCGGATCTTTGGGAGTCGATGTTTTATTTTGCGTGATCGCGAAAATCTTGGTAAGTTCGATTCTCGAAGTGACGAAGGGATCTTTTTGGGTTATTCTACAAATAGCAGAGCATATCGGGTATTTAACATGGAATCTAAAACGATTGTAGAATCTATAAATGTTAAAGTAGATGAAGCTTTTCACTTTGCATCTGAAAAATCTACCCTCGATATCTCTCTTGATGATGATACACCTGCAAATGCATCTTCTCATGATAATACTTCCAATATTAATGATGCATCTAATGGTTCTTCAAGTTTATCTGATGTGCAGGAATCGTCTCATATACCTTCGAGTACTCCGTTACCTCAAACGTTACGCATCTCCAAGGATCATCCGGAATCGAATATTATTGGAGACCCACAAGAAGGAGTTAGAACTCGGAGGCAGTTGGTTTGTGGATTCGCTTGCTACGTATCTTTAATCGAACCAAAGAATATAGATGAAGCTCTTCAGGATGACTACTGGATTGAAGCAATGCAGGAAGAGCTCCATCAATTTGAGCGAAACAAAGTCTGGGAATTAACGAAGCCTCCAAAGCAACATAATGTGATAGGTACCAAATGGATTTTCAAGAACAAGAAAAATGAGGATGGTACTATCATCAGGAACAAGGCACGATTAGTTGCTCAAGGCTACTCTCAAGTAGAAGGTATAGACTTTGATGAAACTTTCGCCCCTGTAGCTAGACTCGAGTCCATTCGTATACTATTTGCTATTGCTTGTCATTTTAAAATCAAATTATTTCAAATGGACGTTAAGAGCGCGTTTCTAAATGGGTTTTTAAATGAGGAAGTTTATGTGGCTCAACCGAAAGGTTTTGTAGACCATAAACAACCTAACCATGTTTTTCATTTGAAAAAGGCTCTTTACGGTCTGAAACAAGCACCGCGAGCATGGTACGAAAGGTTGACAAAGCACCTTTTGGAGAAGGGCTATACTCGAGGGGGAGCTGACAGGACTCTCTTTGTGAAGCATTATCAAAACAATTTCATTGTAGCACAAATCTATGTCGATGACATTGTATTTGGCGCAACAAGAGATAATGATGCTTCTAAATTCGCCGAGACCATGGAAAGCGAATTTGAGATGTCCATGATGGGCGAATTGACTTATTTTCTTGGATTGCAAATTAAACAAAATGATGAAGGTATTCACTTGTGTCAATCCAAGTATGCAATGGAGTTGGTTAAAAAGTTTGACTTAGAAAATTCGAAGGATTTTCCGACTCCAATGGGAACTAGCCACAAGGGACTTGGAAGTGAATCTCATAGTGAGAATGTAGACGAGAAACTGTATCGAAGTATAATTGGAAGTCTACTTTATCTCACGGCTAGTCGCCCGGATATATCTTTTGGTGTTGGGATCTGCGCGAGATATCAATCTGCACCAAAGGAGGTTCACCTGAAAGCGGTGAAAAGGATCATCCGGTACATCAAAGGATCAATTAATTTCGGAATTTGGTATCCTATGGGAACTAGTTTGGACATTGTTGGATACTCAGATGCCGATTGGGCAGGATCAGTGGATGATCGGAAAAGCACGAGTGGTGCATGCTTCTATCTTGGCCATTGCCTTGTTGCATGGTACAGTAAAAAGCAGAATTGCATAGCACTCTCGACGGCCGAAGCGGAATACATTTCAGCGGGTAGTTGTTCAACTCAACTTATTTGGATGAAAAGTGTGTTGAGT
Organism: Tillandsia leiboldiana; assembly: GCA_029204045.2. NCBI lineage: Eukaryota > Viridiplantae > Streptophyta > Magnoliopsida > Poales > Bromeliaceae > Tillandsia > Tillandsia leiboldiana. The sequence goes on along the minus strand of JAQNDB010000132.1, from coordinate 18,126 downwards.
GACTTCCGGATTTCAGCATCTTCGGTAACAATTCTTTGTGACAACACTAGTGCTATAAACATTTCCAAAAACCCTGTGTTGCACTCTAGAACAAAACACATTGAACTTAGATATCATTTTCTTAGAGAGCTAGTTGAATCAAATACTCTTCAACTTTCATATATTTCAACTGAAGATCAATTAGCTGACATTTTAACAAAACCTTTGGATCAAAAACGTTTTATTCATTTGCGTAAAGCAATTGGAATGCTTTCCTTGAAGTAAACTTCTTTTTGAAACTTTTGCTTAGGTTAGGTTTTGTTTTTGTGTTTTTGTTCTTTATCTATGTTTTATACATAGTACATTAATTGAGCATGTGTATTATTGACTTACTTGCATCCTTTTATATATTTAGAAATCTATTATTGTCACGCCCCGGGGTCGAAACTGCGACCCGGCTCGCTAACAGATCCGCCATCTGTACGGAAACTGCCGTACAGACGAAGCGTCTAGCCTGCAAAAGACAAAACTACAGCTACACAGATATCAGAGCGGATAAAAAGTTGTACTATAAAATTTTTCTCGACTACAAGTTGCTACAACTCATAGCCTATCTCCCAAAATCAGCTGATACAAATAGAAGTCCACCTATACAACATCTACGAATCCAAATGGGAGATAGCTAAACAGGAAACATAACCAACTCCCACAATCCGGGATGGTACATCTACCTCTCTCTAAAGTAACAATGCTGGTAGGGAACTATCGCGCGACTCCCTGTCCTCGGTCCGTCCAGTCAAGCACAGCAGGAACGGAAGAAAGCCTCAGCAACCTGTCACCGACAGAGGGTGTGAGAACTACATCCTACAGTAGTTCTCAGTGGGTACCGTCTCCAAGAACCACGGCCTGCCCACTAAGTCTACCAGAGGCATAAGATAGAGAAAAGACTGATAATAAGATAAATAAGCTGGAAAAGAATCTACAGCTATCATGCCTCTATCTACTATGCTCAATAAGAAGAGACTATGGATGATGGAATGCAGTCACTCACTGCTGACAATATGTCACAAGTACTAAGCCCAAGACGCTCTACTATGACACATGCTACGCCATCACTCTCTCAGTGTATCTCAAATCTCAGCGACTGCCCAGCCGGGTCCAGTCGAGTCAAGCCTGCGCCCCCTGGTGTATCAACCAGGGTGTCCAAACGGACAAACTCGATATCTCACACAGTGACCCCATGGTAGCTCGGCCAGGGGTATCAAGCGACCTCTAGTATATGAACTAGGCGCATCATCGCAGCCTCGTCAGGCTCGGTATCAACATCGCAGCCTCATCAGGCTCGGAATCATCAACGCACCCGGGGCGTGGTTCGAGGGGTGCGACCCCACCGAACTCAAGTATCTCATCAGTATCACTGTCTCACAAGTGGCTCCTGCAGGCTGTGGTCCTCGATCAAACAGATCGGTATCTCGATGCTCAAAGCACAAACTCAGTCGGAGAACCCTCCACGACTCAATCTCACAACACAGACCCACTCAACGAAGGTACTACACAGCTGGGACCACCGTCTCACCCACGGCTCCCACAACACAACTCCACTGAACTCAACACTCAACTCACGGCCGGAGCTACTCCACGGCCAGATCTACGAAGGGTCCGAAACCCAGGGAGACTAACATCTACGTCCCCAAGAGAGAAAGCAGCCCTTAGAACCCAGATCACTCGAATCCGCTCGGGTGGATAAGTTTATAAGAAACCATGTCATTTATTTCAGAAAATCATTCGATCTGAGAGAAAGCCATCTTTATAATGATTTTTAGTCTTTTTTAGGAAAACCCTTTGAAATCAAGTTTTATGCCCAAGCCTCGAAGAGCTGATGCCTTCGTCCCAACGGACGAGAACAGACTCAGACAACCTTGCGAGGCTTGGAAGAAACATTGGCTGACTAAAATCATGTATTTATCCAAAAAGGTTCTGGGTTCAAGGTCCTGCTAACACACGTGCACCACGACCCCAACCTGGCGGTGACGAGAAGAACAGTGGAAAGGAAAAACCCCCGGGACCACCGTTTATCTGAAACGGCTCCCCAAAATGCTAACACTGGCCTAACCCAGCCACCAGACCCCACTCGGCCCCCCGGGCCCGAGTGCAACACCCGTCCCACAACACTCTGACCACTCGGCCCACTACCCGGGCGAGGAAACTCTAAGTCCCGAAGGATAAGAAAAGTGCGGGATGTCTAAAGCATAAGGAACCTAGCCCAAATTAAGGTTGACAAATGGTCTGGTCAAAATCATGCACATATGACGGGGGTGCTAGTTAAGTTCCAAGAAAACACTTAAACTAGCATGCAATCCTAACACATTAGAATTAGAAGGAAGTCCGTAGACTTGGAGAGAAAACCAACCCACCTCAGAAAGCCACCAATTGCTCGTCGACACTTGCAATTGGCACAGCGGCTTACCTGGCCTCCAAGGGGTCCGCACGCAACACGAAGCCCGATGCCAGAATCCGCACGCGAATCGGAGCACGCAGCGACCAACCACACGACCGCGCGCCCCGCGGAAACTAAAAACCGCACCGCAAGCTGCCAGAAGCGAAGAAATCGCAAAATCACTCCACACAGTCAAAACCAAGCATCCGACGGCGAAAAACAGCTTCCGTCGGCGAAAAATCAGCGCCCGACGGCGAAAAACAGCCCGTCGGCGAAAACCAGCGCCCGACGGCGAAAACAGCTCCGTCGGCGCAAAAACTGCTCAAAAACAGCTTGCGAAAAACCAGCGAAAACTGCGCAAACCGCTCGCGAAAACCCTGCGAAAACTGCGCAAAACTGCTCGCGAAAACCCTGCGAAAAAACGCCTCGAAAGCCGCGCGAAAACCTGCGCGAAATCAGCGAGCGAAAACAGCGAAACCGCTTGCGAAACTGCTCGCAACCTGCTCGCGAAAAACGGCGAAAACCTGCGCGAAATCAGCGAGCGAAAACAGCGAAACCGCTTGCGAAACTGCTCGCAACCTGCTCGCGAAAAACGGCGAAAACCTGCGCGAAAACCTGCGCGAAACTGCGCGAAACTGCGCGAAATCTGCGAGCGAAAACAGCGAAAACTGCACAAATCTGCTTGCGGAAATCAGCCGGCGAAAACCCGCGAAAAACAGCGGCCGACGGTGGGAAACAACGGCTGACGGCGAAAAACGGTGCCGGCACGCAAACCGAGGCGCCACCGCTGTCCCGGGAGCACGCCGAGCGGCGAAAAACCAGCCGCGCGACGAGGGAGGCCCGCCGCACGGCGCCCAACCAAGCAGCGCCGCGCAGCGACCTGCTGCGCGGTGCTGGAGCGCACCGCGCAGCGCCCAACGGCGCTGCGCGCGGGCCCGCGCGCAGCCCACTGCGCTGCGCGCGGCCGCGCGCCTGCGCAGGCCCGCGCGCGGCCCGCGCGGCCCGCGCAGGCCCGCGCGCGGCCCTGCCGCGCGCCCCTGCGCGCGGCCCTGCCGCGCGCCCCTGCGCGCGGCCAGGAGGTGCCGCGCGCACGCGCGCGGCCCTGCCGCGCGCACGCGCGCGGCCCTGCCGCGCGCCCCTGCGCGCGGCCAGGAGATGCCGCGCGCACGCGCGCGGCCCTGCCGCGCGCGCCTGCGCGCGGCCAGGAGGTGCCGCGCGCACCCGCGCGCGGCCCTGCCGCGCGCCCCTGCGCGCGGCCCTGCCGCGCGCGTCTGCGCGCGGCCAGGCAGCGCCGCGTGCTGCACGCGGCGCCGCGCCCAGCGGCAAGATGCCGCAGGGTGCTGCCAATAGCAGCACCCTGGCGCCGCGCGTGCGCCGTTGCGCGCGCGCGCGGCCGCCGGCGACGGCAAATCCAAGAAAAGCCCCGAAAAATCCGATAAATCCGAAAATTCAATTTTAGCCAATTAAAAACCAATTAAAAGCCCAAAGCACAAGAAAAACTGCACCAAACCTCTAAAAACCCAAAAATCGGAATTTTACTTACCTCGTCGTCGCACGTCGCAAGCCCACGAGCTTCGCACGGCCTCCAACGGCGAGTCCAAAAATCCAAGAAGCTCCAATCCCATTTTCTTCTTCTTCTTCTTCCTTTTCCTCTCTTTTCCTTTCCTTTCTTTCTTTCTTCCTTTCTTTCTTTCTTTTTCCTGCAGCAGAGGTGGGTGGAGGCCTTTTATAAAGAAAAAGGCTAAATTAATTAATTAACTAATTAATTAATTCCAATAATTCCAACTCCAACTCACTTTTTGCCTTCGGGCTCTCCGCCGCTGCCCGGAACCTCCCGAACTCCGCTGTAAATCAAAAGTACACGCGCTCACAGCTTTTTCTCTTCAAAAAGCTCGTCCGTTGAGTCGGGGTGCTCAAATCAATTACCGGCTCCAAAATTGCCAGTTCCGACTCACTTTTTGCCTCCGGGCCCTCCGCGTCAGTCCGGAACCTCCCGAACCTCGCTGTAAATCAAAAGTACACGTGTCCACAGCTTTTTCTCTTCAAAAAGCTCATCCGTTGAGTCGGGGTGCTCAAATCAATTACCGGCTCCAAAATTGCCAGTTCCGACTCACTTTTTGCCTCCGGGCCCTCCGCGTCAGTCCGGAACCTCCCGAACCTCGCTGTAAATCAAAAGTACACGTGTCCACAGCTTTTTCTCTTCAAAAAGCTCGTCCGTTGAGTCGGGGTGCTCAAATCAATTACCGGCTCCAAAATTGCCAGTTCCGACTCACTTTTTGCCTCCGGGCCCTCCGCGTCAGTCCGGAACCTCCCGAATCGAGCTGGAGCTTCCGCGTTGATCCGAATCAACTCGGCATCAACAGTAACCTCAAATGCAGCATGCCCAAGGCAACTCTCTGCTCCAAGCCATCTGTGTGGTCGGCGCGCTATCCAATGCCCCGGTACTTTACAATTATGCTTTAGATATCATAATATTTCATTTGATGCAATGATCATTTATGTCAATTAACTCATCTTTGTTTTGATCAAAGTCAATTTCTCTCTCGATGATCTCTTGGTATAGTTTTTATCTTATTTGACTGTTTAGTCGAGTATGAAATCGAGATCAATATTTGGCTAAATACTTTATATCTTAAATAATTGATAGCCAATTGAGGGGGAGTCAAGGAAAAAGTAAAATGCTCAAAAGATGTGGAAAGAGTTACATCCCAATGAGGAGTGTGAAAACTACCACCACATGGAGGAAAGAGCTACCACCTCGGTCGTCCGAGTACTGTGTGCAGCTACCACATGAATACCAAGCAAGGTTTTTCAAGTTTGATTAAATAAAATGCATGTTGAAATAATTGACTCTGTCAAAATTTCAAGGTTGGTATAAGGTGGGATTTTTTTAATGAAAGATGCTCAAAGAGCCACTCTCTTCAATAAATTGACTAGATATATTATCTAACTTATCGGGGATGTTAGACATCTATTGATCTTTGTATTTCATTTTCTTTACCGAATTGATGATTTGATAAAGGCATTACTCATAAGATCAAGTTAGATGTAATTGAAGTTGTTCAACTTTAAGGGATTTAATTTTTATAAATTTTCGTTTCGTTTGTTGGATGTTATTGATAGATTTGGTATAATCTATTTCTTGTTGTATGAAACGATGTTTTTTGTTTAAAGTTGATACACAAAAGTGCTCACAATCTTTTTCTGGTTTTTCTTGAATTTCTCTGAAATTTTCTAAAGAAAAAAATTAGAGCCGATCCGGATTGGACCTGCCGATCCGGATCCCGAACGCAGATATTCTTCTGCGGGCAGACGATCCGGATTGGACCTGCCGATCCGGATCCCGAATGCAGTTTTTCACTGCGGGTAGCCGATCCGGATCGCAATCATGAACTGATCCGGATCGCGGCTAGGGTTTTATAAAGAACAAAAGGGTTTTGATTTCTTTTACTCCAATCTTTTGTTCCAAAGTTTCCAGAGCTTCTCTCTCTAGATTTCATCCATCTTGGAAGCTTTCAAACTCAAGTTCTTCAACTCCAAGTAAGTTTTATTGATCAAATCTCGGTTTTGCACCGTTTTTGTTATTCCTCCTCAAAACGTGATGAATTTCTTGTATCGATTTCGTTTGTGGATGGTTTTTGATCAAATCTCTTTTGAAATAAGAACTCTGTGTAGATTAGTTTTGATTATATGCTAGGTATTCTCAAGATAAACGGATTTTTGGTCTTCGATTTCAAAGAATTCGGTTTTAGGGCATATAATGGGAATTTTCCAAAATCATGCAATTGATCTATTTTTAAAATTCCTTTTGCAAAACTCATTTGATTTTTAGTCTCTCTACATGATTATGATTGTTTGGGTACAATTTTTCAAACTTTTGAAAACTAACAATTTTTTCATGTGTTCTTAAGTTGGTCTTCACAGGACTTTAAATCCTTTAAGCACTTGCACCAATGGCGTTCGCCTGGATAATCTTCCTTTTGATAGCAATGGTAGGACCGAGTGGGTCTTCTATAAAAAGAGAACAAGATGATTCAGATCAGGGAGAGACAAGGAAGGTTTGTCAAAATGATTCAGAATCTGATGAAGAAGACTGGGAAGAGATTTGTAAACAAGCACAACAAGCTGTTGACAAAGAAGATAGGTTGTATTTGAAGAACAAGAAGCTGATGAAATCTTCCTCAACAACCAAGCAGTACACTAGACGAAAGAATTCGAGGGGAACTGGAATTCAGATTGATAAACCCCTCGCCAGAGCTCGCTCTCTTCCTCAAGAATCTCCATGGACTGAAGGTCAAGATGCACCGTCTGGATCTATACTACATCCTTCAACGTCCTGGAGACACACGGCAAAACCGAATGTTTGGTCTTCAATTCGACAAGAACAGCAGAGATTGTCTGCTGAACAAGACAGTGTGTCTGCAAATCTCCAACAGATTATCTCCGAGCAACATAAGATGAAAAGAAAGTACTCCACATTGTCAAAAATGCTTCAAGCAATTTTGAAGAAGTTGGATTGTACCAATCCCACTAGTTCCGATTCAGACTGACCTCTCGTTGCTCATTTTAATCCTTTTATTGCAGGTTTTTCAGTTTTTAGGACTTACTCTTAGTTTTAGTTCTCAGGATTTTCTTGATTTTAAACTTCTTAACTCTCCTTAAGTTTTTATAATTTTGGCTTAGTTTGTGACAAAAAGGGGGAGAGAGTTTAGAGGGAACTTGAACAATGATGATGTGAAAACTGTGTGAATGTGTGAACATCAAGGTAAGTGAACATCAAGGTAAGTATCACTTCAACTTCAACTTTGGTTTTTATCTTGTGATTTGTTGCATGTCACTAACTATTCGACTAACTATTTGGGCATGTAATATGACTAACAAGTTGATGTTGGACTAACTGTCACGCCCCGGGGTCGAAACTGCGACCCGGGCTCGCTAACAGATCCGCCATCTGTACGGAAACTGCCGCACAGACGAAGCGTCTACCCTGCAAGTCAGATCTAGAACTAGAACATGTATCAGAGCTGAAACTATAAATCAAAAGCTACACTGTAAATCTGAAATAAATAAATCTCCAGTAATACATAAATCCTCAGTACAGGTCCCTCAGAAGAAAAAAGAAAATACATCCTCACCCTCTCAGTACAAAAGTGAAATCATAAAACTCACGGGGTACATCTACCTCTGACTAAAAAGCTGGTAAGGAACTACTCGGTCGCGTCCTCACCTCGATCTGCTGTCTCCGCGCGAACCAAGCCGGAACAACTGCCTCAAACCTGTCACCGCAGCGGGTGTGAGATCTACTGCAGAAGGTAGATCTCAGTGGGTACCGTCACCAATATCCACGGTATGCCCACTAAGTCTACCGGAGGCAAAACAGATAGGTATGCAGATAGATAGATAGATAATGGTAAGCTGAAATAAGGAACTACAGCTAGAAAGTCACAATCATAAGGCTCCAAAGGAAACTCTACCAATAACACGATATGCATACACTCTCTACTGCTAAGATGCCTCGGTATCAATGCTCAAAGGAAAGAAACCATCTATGAACATAATATGAAACCACCCGCTCATATCACCCAATCCCAATGACTGCCAAATCTGGCTCAGTCCAGCCTGCGCCCGTCGTCTAGGAACGCACCTGCCCACTACCACGCGTCCACAAGAGGACGGGATTTACGTGGGGCGTCCTAAACTGACTATCACAATCTCACGCAAAGTGACCCCATGGTAACTCGGCCAGGGGTATCAAGCGACCTCTAGTATATGAACTAGGCGCATATCCACATCGTAGCCTCGTCAGGCTCGGTATCATCATCGCACCCGGGGCGTAGCTCGAGGGGAGCGACCCCACCGAACTCAAGTATCACATCTGTCTCACTGTCTCAATATGCGGCACATACAGGCTATAATCCACGATCAAACAGATCGGTAACTCAATGCTCAGAAGTACAACTCAGCCGAAAAAGACTCCTCGACTCCAACAAGAAAAACCCAAACCTCACATGATCTGTCGGAGAACCCTTAACGACTCAATCTGATAATGCACAACTCATGGCTAAGTCGGGAAACCTCCACGACTCGATCTGCCATAATCCCAAACTTTCAAGCTAAGTCGGAGGTCCACCTCAATGACTAAATCAGGAAAACATAAACTAGAACAATCTCCTCAATCCACACAAGGAGCTCAACTCACATGACACTAGAACTCAGCACACATGCTCTAAAAGTCCACCCGGCCCCCCGGCACGGGTATACAAGCACCCTGAATCTAAGCCATACCTCTGGCGAACTCATACTTTAAAAATCACAATTAAAAAGCTGATTTTTCCTTAAAACGGATTTTCCTCGATTTCTAAAACGATTCAGGTGCAAATACAATGCCAACCAAACATGAAACCTAGTGTCACACAATGTCAGGAGTATACTAAAAATAATCTGGGGCTCTAATAAATTTCTCGGAAAATTCCAGGCAATTATCAGATTAAATACGGAGAAAATGCTATAATAAACAGGAACCGCATGCATTCAATAGAATTAAAGGGCATTTCATAAATTTTGGAGAAATTCCAACCCACCTGGAATGCTTTCCGCAGGCAAACGCTGAAGTCGGTGAAGTGCCGGATCCTCAAACTGACGAAACCTCGAAATTCGTGTCTTGCGCGCATACACTGCCGTGAATCCGGAAAAAATCCCCGGTAGCTCAAATAAAATCCCTGAGTCTTTTACAAAATCCCGTGCGCATTCAACAACTCTGCCCCATGCACTAAAGCTCAAGCACAGATTACTCACAAGACCACAATTAATAAATTAAGTAAATCGATCGATACACACCACCAGCTCCCAAAGCATAAATTAGATCATCCTCTAATTTACCTACAAATCACCTCAATCCAACAACACACTTAAAGACTCCAATTGCACATAATAAATCAAGATCACATAAACAAAATCCCTTAATTCCATCATCACCAGGTAATTCCACAATACAAACACATAACACAAAAGGCCCACCTTAGCTCACATCCTGCTCACATAAAAAGTACAATTACACCAACCATCCACACACTCTACTAATCCAAAGCACACTCACAATTTAACAACCCTCTCACTTGCTGTAGATAGGAGAACCCCCAACTCCATGGCAAAATACACAATACTTGGAAGCTTCCTTGCACACACATCACATCTCACTTACATAATTCCCAAATCCAAGTATACACTCAATTTACACCTCACCTGTACCTCAGCTTCCAAAGAAAACCCCCACAACACAAATACTCCATTTGCACACCAATTTAATAAAGTCCACATACAATTCTCTAATTCCACCTTTACACACTGCCAGTTGCATAAATTTAAATCCATCAAAATTAAACATATTGACTTACACATAATTTGCAAGCTCCAAGTACACCACAATATACCAACAGTAAGCTCACATTACCACAAAAATCCCATAATTCTACATCACATATAATTCTCTTCACAAAACCTCAACACTCTACAAATCCAATACTACAACCATCTCCAAGCGTACACACACACACAACCAACACCTCCCAATTGCTCAGGTGAAAGGATAATCACGCGCCGCGCACATGAACCGGCTCCGCACGGCAACTCGGCGAAAAAACTGCACAACTCGGCGTTGTCCTGTGAAAGCAAAAGAGACAAAAGCCGCGTCAAAACGGTCCATAAAACATCCACGCGACCTCCCGCTAGCCCGGTGGCCGCACGCAGCAGCCGCGGCAACCGCGCGCGCTGCTGCCGCACACGCAGAACCCGCGCGCTGCGCGCTGCCTAGGCGCATGCCGCGCGGCGCCTGGGCCTGCCGCGCGCTCAACAGAGCCTGCCGCGCGCCCGCATGGGCAGCCGCATGGGCCGCGCGCGCCTGCATGGGCAGCGCGCGCCCCGCATGGGCAGCCGCATGGGCTGCGCGCGCCCCGCATGGGCAGCCGCATGGGCTGCGCGCGCCTGCATGGGCAGCGCACGCGCCCGCATGGGCAACGCGCGTGTCACGCCCGAGTGTAAACCAGAACTCGGGCCCGTCTACAGATCCGCCGTGCACACGGAATTTTCCGCATACACGAAGCGCCGGTAACCTGCTCAAATAATAAAGATACAAAATAGAGCAATACAACAGAGCTGAACTGAAAAATACTACATCTCAGACTGAACTGGAAGTAAAAATACAAAAAAAGACTGTAGAATAAAGTACAAGTTTCTCTCCCAGCTCACCACAAAATACAACCAGCTGGCTAAAGCCAGACCCCAAAAGTAAAAGTACAACCGTTTGAGATAGGATACATAAGAGGTACAGTCTAGCTACTCACTGTCGGGCCCGCTGTCTAGCTACTCAGCCGTCCTCTCTCCTCGACCCGCCGCTGTAAAACCAGCAGCACCCGCAGAAGGCTCTGCAAAACAAAGGAGAAGAAAAGAAAAAGAAGAATGGGGGTGAGAACTACTAGTAAACCAGTAGCCTCCCCTAGTGGGTAAAACCTCAAACTCTAACACACCCACTAGGTCTACCAGAGGCAAAAAGGAAAGAAGAGAAACCGCTGCAAAAGGGGAAATCTACCACTACTATGCCTCTAAAATACAGTCCTAGTCTGGAACAACCGTATGCAACAGTAACCAACCGTCCCAGATAAACCCAATCTGTGCCGCCCTCATCATCGGGCAAATAAGCCGCGCCGATGTGATAGCAAAATTCCTGCTGCCGCCCTCATCATCGGGCCAATAAGCCGCACCGATGTGAGAGCAAACCCTGTCCATAACTGTCCAGGCCCCGGCCTCCGAAGGGGATCTCGAGGGGAGCTACCCACACGAGTAAAGCACCACCGGGCAATAACCGCGCCGGTAAGATAAAAGCATCACCAGGCAATAACCGCGCCGGTGATAAAAGCAGGATTGGATCACAACTATAAAGCCCCAGTGGAACACAACCCTCCACTAAAAGAAAACTGATTCCCCAATCAGATGCAAAAGTAACCATCCGGTCAATCGCCCAATATCCGCGATTGCCGCAATACCCCACAAACCACGAACATGTCCCACATCCGACATCTGGTCAACCGCCTACTATCCGCGGTTGCCACAAAACCCTCTAGTCCATAATCATGCCCTATCACCGATGTCCTATAACCGATATCCGGTCAACCGCCCAATATCCGCGGTCGCCGCCAAAACCCCTGATCCATAATCCAGACCCCGGCTACACTATCCCAAACCTCTGCTCAAACCCGAGCAAACCCACCTGACTAACGAAAAGGAGAAAGAAGCAAACAAGGTTTCTCCTAAGTCAAGTTCCAGCATGAAAGTGTAGCGATAAAAGATGGCCTATCTAGATGTCCAAACAAGCATGCAAATGTTCTCAAGGAAATAAAGGAAAAGGTGACCAATAGTGGTTCCACATGTGTAACAATTAATAGATCCGCATAGATATAACCATCATGCTAAAAACATTATCCAACCACACATGTCTATAATCCACGCTCCATAATAAAGTATCACTATCCACCTATGCATGTCATAAAAATCCTCAATAGCACCAACCACTAACAGGATAATCATAAAGCCCAAATAATAACCCAATCCACATGCAAGGTTAACCGCTAACATTCCATCCATACTAACATGTATAAGTCCCAACCACTATCAAAATTCCACAATAATAATTTTCATATGATAGGCTCACAATCATTTACTTTAAGCATGCATGTCCATAATTAATCATTCAATAAACCAATTGGAGGATCTCTCCAATATTCCTAGGGGCATGTCAGAAAATTGAGGAGTATAACAACCCACACCCTCGATCGCTAATTTCCCTGTCCAAAAAGTGCTCTCCGCCCAAACAAGCCAAACCGCCGCGATCACTGTACAAAATATCCCCAATACACACACAATAAGCACACAAGTACCCATACATGCTGTCCAGAATTCAGTCCCAAAGATGCCCTGTTTTTACCTGCGAGAAGTGCCCAGAAAATTCCAAGAAAAATACTCTCACGATCCTCGCGACGAACCCGTCGAAACGAGTATCTGCACGCTCAAATCCGAGTTTCCTACACTGAGAAATAAATCCGGCAAGGGAACCACCCCGAAATAAACAGCTCGTCAAAAAACTGTAGCAAACACTTCTGTACACAGAGATTTCTCACCTTCAAAAAATATTCAGAAAATTCCAAGAAAATTTGGGGATATTCCTCGTGATGTGTAGATGCAAAACGCCTTTTCAATCGCCCCAATCCGATGCCTGTGCGCGAATATATTGCCAAATACCGCACCGCTGTCCCAAAACTCCGCCCCAGAAAATGAGGTCACAAGATGATCCGAAAAAAACCCATGAAAAGCTCGGGAAGGGGAAAAAACCAGTAAACATGGGAAAACGTAGCCCTACCTGTCGTGAAGCCAACGGCGCAAGAATCACAGATAAAGGTGCTCGGGGTAGCCGGGGGTGTCCTCGCACCAAAACGCGACGAAGAAGACCACAAACGAACGAGCGTCGCGCCGCGCCGTAAAAATGGTAACCTCGGGATGCGTGCTGCTGAAAAATCCGGAACTCTGCAGATGGATCCGGCTCTGGGAGATAAAGAAATCTCGTGAAGGTGGCACTGTGAAAGGAGGAACAGGGAAAGAGTTCTTCACTGCAGAACTCGGCCTATTTATAGGCCAGGAAAAACAATTGGGGAAATGAACAATGGGTCCCCACTTTCGGGCGCTCCCGATTTTCGGGCGGCTACAGTGTTGGGCCCGGCCCAACACTGTGCGCGCCCGAAATCGCCACGGGCCTCCACGTCGCCCCCCGAACAGGCAACAGCCTTCCCCGCCTCCCGCGCAGTGCCGTGTGGCCCGCCTGGTCAACGCGGGTGGGTGGCGCCCCGCGAATCACAGGGCGCCACCTGGCCCGCACTATCCCTCTCCGACCAACCCTGGCGCGCCGCCTGTCGCCCCCTGCCGCGCACTGTTCCGAGGCACTCCACGCTCCGTGGTCCCCGCCTGCGTGAGCCCGCCAACCAGAAACCGCACGTGTCCACCCCGGTCCACCGTGCGCCCCGCACTCTCCGTAGACCCCGCCCCGCGGACCGGCCCACTCCCGCCGCCGCCCCGCCACCGTCCCGCCCCCGGTGCACGCCTGCCGCGTGGACGGGCGGCCGCGCCTCTGCCCGCCGCGCTGCCCGCGCCGCTCCGCCGCTGCCCGCCGGCGGCCGGAGACACTGTTCCGGCATGAACAGTACCCGATGCTCAAAAATAACAAGTGGGTAGTCCGTTTTGACCGTTTTCGCGTGCTGAATCCGAATTTGATGTCCATTTTGCCAAATTCCAACCCCAAAATTGCCGATGGCATCCGGAAGGTATTCCTGGTCCAAACTTCGCGCGGAGTCCATTTTTAATATCCGCGTCGCGCAAAACCACTTCTAACGATCCGACGGAGTCCATTGATCACCCACGTGATCCAGTAAGCCCGAAGTCCGCCACAACTGTCCAATTGGTGCACAAACACCTCCAACACACAGTACAAGCTCCCCAGATGTCACCAATGACTCTACCACAGCTCTGCAGAGATCCAAGTCATCACATCCTCCCCACTAAAAGAAAGTTTCGTCCTCGAAACTAAAATCAATCCTCAACCCGAAAACCTCAACCAAATAGAGGGAGTAAAAATCCAATCATCCACCACTCAAGCTCCCAAAGCTGTCAAGTACCTCCTCCAGAGACGTGACGCAAACCTCGGGTCTCTTACAAGAACAGAAAAGAGGCGGGCACCCCAGAAAACCGCACCACCTCGATCAAGTACAACTGGGCTAACCGCTCGAGCTACCAAGTCCAAGAGCAACAACCTCAACGTGAGTACCTCCGCACTCCCGGGTATCCACAACCACGCTAGCCAGAAAGGCTGCGCCCCCCTCGGCGGGACACCCGCCCCGCTCACAAAGTCGAAACCAATAGAGCAAAGATAGCCCCCGAGCAACCCCAACACACCATCTACTACCCCTGGCCTAGCCCCTCCCTAGAGGACCGTCCTCGCGGCACAAATCAACCGCCGCGAAAAGAAGAACCGAGCCAGCCAAACCGTCCTAAGTACCAAATCCAAAACCCAAACTAGCATAAGACCATCAGGTCTACCGGTACTATCAAGGACTCACTACACCGGGCAGGACCAACAACACTCCCCTACAAGCCGAGGATCGAGAATATAAACCTCCCGAAACAAGATAACCGTCCTACCCCTAACCAATGACTAGGATGCTCCAATGCTAGACAATGCAAAACCAATGCCGGTAAATAAAATAAAATAACAGAAAATAATACCTGTCACCACAAGGTCGGCTGCCGTAAAATCCTCCACCTGAGCGGCGTAGACCCGACCGCTCTGAGCCGGTGGCGGTGATCCGCCGGGTAAAAAGAAGGTGACCCGCTCGCTGGAGCATAAGGCCGCTGAGCTGACAGCTGCTGCTGAGGCGGAAAAGGAGCCGATGCTGATGAAGTTGCCGCTGGAGTCGAAAAGGGGCACGAAGCCCGAATGTGGCCTGGCTGTCCACACCTGTAACAACGACCCCACCTCTGATCACAGGTGTGCGACAAATGAGATCCCCCGCCAATAACATCTATCTCTGTCGCGAAGCCGTGGCTGTCCCGGCTGATGCTTCCCTGTGTCTGATGCTGAAACTCCGGCTGCTGCTGCGATGGCCTCTGAGATCCACTAGGCTCTCGCTGATCCGCACGCCCACGGCTAGGTACTGAGACCGCGGGCGGTCTCCACACGCTAGCCGATCCCTCGTCCTCGGGTACTGGTCGTTTCCTAACGGAACTCTGTGCGACCATCCCGCCTCGCCTCGCCACCACTGCGTCGCCTCTTTCCACCCCATCGGCATGCTCGACGGCCTCCTTAAGAGTCTGGAGTCGCTGTGCATGCACTAGGGTATAAATCTCGCTGCGGAGGCCTGCCTCGAATAACTCGCCTGGTGTGGTCCATCACGGGCGACAAAGGGCACGCAGTTAAGCACCTGTATAACTGAACCTCCTGATAGTAATCCTGAACCGGCCCGATCGCCCTGCTGAAGGTTCTTCAAATCATCCTCCAGTTTTCTCTTCACGCTCGTCGGAAAATCGGTATCCAATACCTAACGCCGGAACTCAGACCAGGGTAACTGTCGAGAAATCTGGAAATCCCGTGGCTCCACTCGACGCCACCAAACATCCATCTCACTCCAGGCAGTGTACCGCCAGATGAACTCTGTACCTCGGGTCGATGAAGAAATCCCTGAAAATCTTCCCATCGCTGATAGCCATGTCCCAACCTCCCACGGCTGCATGTCCCGCCCCGAGAATCTAGGCGGTTCGCGCTTACAAAACTTAACAAGTTGTCAGCAATATCCTGCTCCTCGGCCGGGGTCAAAGTCTGGGCCACTCCCGAGCCCCGCTACTCGATGATGTGCCGTCGGCACCAGTGGCACCACAGGAGTGCCGGGGCCTCAAGAACTGCCGGAGGCGGCGCCTCTCTCTGCGCCAGTAGCTGCTCAATCCGCTGCTCCTGCCGGCGGTTGGTCTCAGCCAGTTGGGCCACCAAGGCCCTCAACTCAGCAATCTCGGAAGTCCAGCCTGTCCTGGCCAACAGGGGTGTAGGGGCACCCCTGGTAGGAATCCGACGTCGGGGAGGCATCTGCCACAAGAAACCACAAGTCAGCCACACAACCCCACACGACCCAATCTAGCGAAAGTCAAGGACATCCCCCTATTTCTGTAACTTTATGTTGCTCTGCAGCCAACATAACGGTCCCACAGAAAATAGGTATGTCGATCCCTTTCGCTCTCTGGAAGAGTCAAAAACTAAATCACCGACTTTCGCAATTTGTCACGTCCCTCACGCCCTATCATCTAGGGCTAACCAAAAGCCTAGGGTTTCCTAAGTCCCAACTGACCTATCCCTAGCTCTGTATACCACCTAATCTGTCACGCCCCGAGTGTAAACCAGAACTCGGGCCCGTCTACAGATCCGCCGTGCACACGGAATTTTCCGCATACACGAACGCCGGTAACCTGCTCAAATAATAAAGATACAAAATAGCAATACAACAGAGCTGAACTGAAAAATACTACATCTCAGACTGAACTGGAAGTAAAAATACAAAAAAAGACTGTAGAATAAAGTACAAGGTTTCTCTCCCAGCTCACCACAAATACAACCAGCTGGCTAAAGCCAGACCCCAAAAGTAAAGTACAACCGTCTGAGATAAGATACATAAGAGGTACAGTCTAGCTACTCACTGTCGGGCCCGTTGTCTAGCTACTCAGCCGTCCTCTCTCCTCGACCCGCCGCTGTAAAACCAGCAGCACCCGCAGAAGGCTCTGTAAAAAACAAGGAAAGAAAAAGAAAAAGAAGAATGGGGGTGAGAACTACTAGTAAACCAGTAGCCTCCCCTAGTGGGTAAAACCTCAACTCTAACACACCCACTAGGTCTACCAGAGCAAAAGGAAAGAAGAGAAACCGCTGCAAAAGGGGAAATCTACCACTACTATGCCTCTAAAATACAGTCCTAGTCTGGAACAACCGTATGCAACAGTAACCAACCGTCCCAGATAAACCCAATCTGTGCCGCCCTCATCATCGGGCAAATAGCCGCGCCGATGTGATAGCAAAATTCCTGCTGCCGCCCTCATCATCGGCCATAAGCCGCACCGATGTGAGAGCAAACCCTGTCCATAACTGTCCAGCCCCGCCACCCGAAGGGGATCTCGAGGGGAGCTACCCACACGAGTAAAGCACCACCGGGCAATAACCGCGCCGGTAAGATAAAAGCATCACCAGGCTGTGGAGACCGTAAACCCCGTCAGTTTTCCGACTGAATCTACAGTTGAGAACACCTATTGTGGTGTTCTGGCCCAAGGTGCATCAAGTGGTGCTACTGTTGACTGAGTGGTATCTTTTACTGTTTTGGCCTTCGGCTGTGTTTGCCAAAATTTCGGGAAGTTTTTGGCCAAACAGATGGTAGAATTGGATTCAGCACACGGAAAAACACTTGAAAACGGCTATTTATTTGCCAAATTTGAGTCCGGATGACCCAAAAACGGGCTACCGGAAGTTTCGGGAGGAAAACTGGGCATGGGGGGTGACCGTGGACCGCCTGGTGCCAGGTGCGGCTCGGGATTGGTCGGACCACACCGCCTGGTCCACGGGAAAGGCGCGCGGGTGCATAGACCGCCGGGGCGGACCACGTGGCGCGTGCGGATTGGCGGTTGCTCGCGCTCGGTCCTGGAAAAGTGCGGAGTCGGCGCGTAGACCGGGGGCCGGAACGTGCACAGGGGTCATTGGCTGTCCACGCGCTCCCGACCACTGGTCCCTTCAGCGTGAGCGGGGGCGGCGGAGCGTTCGCGCGTGGCGTTGCGCCCGCGTCGCCACACAAACACGCGGGTCCCCCGCCGCTGAGCGGGTGGGCGCGTGCGCGCCGTGGGCGTTGGCCCCGCACGGCTTTTCCCTGTTTGGGGGTACGTGCGGGCGCCCCACGGTTGGACGGCGTCTGGTCCGACCCGTCCGCGCCGGATTCAGCCCGGCTAACGGTTTGGATCCGGGAATCCGATAAGCCTTATTTAGGCTTTGTTTATCCGGTTTTGAGGCCATTCATTCACACCATTTCCTGTGGGAATTTCGCAGTGGCTCGAAGAAAAGTTTTCCCCTGCCAGTGATCTTTCCAGCAGTAGCT